>CM040243.1:196870706-196993768 GCA_022545495.1 Chrysanthemum lavandulifolium | reverse complement strand
TTTCATTTGTTTTCGATAATTTTGCATCCGAAACATATAAAACACAATTTTGAGATATTTTCGGTATTTTGATGCATTTCGGAGTGTTTTAGATGTTTTGCAGGTTCAGATTGACCAAAATGATGAGTGAATAAGCACTCATCAAGACACCTAACCAACGAAGTTGACAACGGCAGAACAACCACATTAATCGATCACAAAGCATGAAGGAACAAAGAATTAAGACTATTCTATATATACTCACAAAGTTCAAGCTCAAAAGATTAAAGACCTATTCAGTGGAGCATCTTTTGAATGACCACCCTTAGGGGAGATTATTAGCCTGATTATTTTTATTAGAAGTGATGGTCATTCACGATTAGGAACTTTGTAATGTGTGTTAGATATCGTGATAGAATAGTCAGCGGGCTCGTGGATTGGGCTAAGCTAATTGGGCATTAGTTAAGTTAAGCTAGCCTTGTCTAGTTCGTGTAACCCAAGCCCAATCCAAGTCCATCTCAAGGCCCATGGCCAAGCCTTAGGGCATCATCCTCTCTTACTATAAATACCCTCAAGTATGTCATTTGAGGGTGTGCTTGAGTGTGTGTGTGTGTGTGTTTTTCCTTTGAAGCAATATAACATCTTATTGTTTTCATCTTTATTCTCTACCTCTCTAAACATATACACGAATATACATCAAGTCACCATATCTTATCTTAATCTTTCTCTTTATTCGCATATGACAATTGGGTTTAACGTGGTATTCTTGTGTTCATAACGTGGGTATTGGATAAGGTTGGTATATCTTTGGTCCTAACATGTTTGCTCTTTGCTGCGATATCTGGAATAACTAATGGATTAAGCTTATGTATGCTTAAATTTTAACTTGGACAAATAATAAATTTCCACAGATATTTAGTGGACAAATACCGTGTGTCTTGATGTCGGGGTTTTAAGAAAATGAGATGACCTCTTGTTTTAGACTTGAATATCGGTAATTGTCGAAAATAATTGATTTGAATTTTCCGACGTAATAAATATTATTATAATAATCCGAAATTTTACGGGTTGTTATAAGTTTCCCGCTTTGAAAAAGACACGGTGAATCTAGACAAAAATCTCAAAGGAATGCCTCGTAAATCGGGGGAAAGTAATTGTAACTGTGTCACATCAATAGATCTTATCCACTCATTTAGAGATAGTGGGATCCACGTATGTTCATCGCGTGGATGAAGAAACTTATATAACCTTATGCCTCCTTATTCCGTGATTATCACGGTAAAAATCATTCGCCATTGTTAAAAAGCTCCAACTTGCAATCAAGAAACCCTTGATATCCTAAAGGTAACCGTGTGTGCGCTTTAAATAAGCGTACCATGGTCCGTGGTTTAGGCGATTTCACCTCCGACATGATCGAGGATGAACTTCGAGTTCACCTCGGTTATTATATCCCCTTCGCGCTGCATCCGGAGTTACGGATGCGCGATCAGTGCGAACTTCCCGAAGGAAAGTAGGGTATACACGCTTTTTCGAGTTCGCGAATCAACGTTTGCCCATATCCTTATTCTTGAGTGACATGTTAAATTACTACCGTCTGCGCATATCCCGGTGCCTTTGCATAGGTGCAGCCAAAATAACAAACTTGAGGTTAATTGCCGTCTCGGCAGTGTACCCAACTATCCACCTATTTCGCACATTTTACCACACAACGCGTGGTCAAGCGGGTGGGTATCGTTGCTAAGCCGCAGGTGATCGCAATGTTACACGAAGAAGCGGGCCGCTTAAAACGGAGGAAAAAATTTACGGGTTGATAAGGCTATTTCCCTTGGACTTTGACTTATACCGAGGTTCGCTGAAAGGATGGCGCCCCACCCTAAAACATACTGACCGAGGATCTTGATCGATAAACACCAATCGTATTCCCATCAATTCCTACCCCGAGGAATTTTTGGTGCATATGGGCATCAGTCGTAATTACTTTGGTAGACCTGATGAGGTGCCAATCTTCTTGGACGCGGATGGCTAGGGTGGGTGCTCGTCCTTTCGCATTCCTTTGCTTATTAATGTGAGGCTTTCTTTTAATCTTTGTGCTTTTCATAACCTGTTTGTTGTTGTTTTTTTTGTGTTGCGCAGAGATGGATCTATTCAGAGTTGTTCAGTTGGCAAAGCCGCGCCAAGTGAATGTAGGACGCCTTGCATTGTAGATGGTACCGCGTGTATAGCGGATATCCTGGTCTTCCAATAATGCCATTGTATGGCGAAGGGATTGATTACCATAAAGGTCATCAAGCTGTCGTCGAATGCTCCTTATTTCCTACATTGACTAGCGGCGATTGCCCGTGGGCCATATTTTTCGCCTGTGAAACCGTCAATGCCGTTGTGGCGGGCTTAGTTGGCTGCGTATCTCGGTCGCGATCGCTTGAAACAATGTTCATACATAATATCCGCGGACGCTCCTCCATCAACATACATGCGGTGGATATCATGACCCCCTACGTTGATCTCAATGGTGGCGGTTCCACTCTGCGTTGTCCGCATTCAAGGTGGGGAAAGATATTTCGTTGCCACGGTTAAACTTTTGGCGATCTTCCGTCTAGTCATCCGCTTCCATGATTGTATCATGTATATGGTATCGGCTTTGTCCTTGGGTACTTCTTTCTTGTTCCCGTCTTTTGCTTATCCTTCCCTCCTTGATGTTTTAACCAAATGGTCCAATCGCCTTCTTTCACTAGTTTATCAATGAGTTGGCGCAGATTGAACACATTCGTTGGTGGTGTGGCCCTTCCGCCTATGGTAGTCGCAGATATCCATTCCCACGCGTCGTTCTTCCGGAGTGTGCATTGGTGGGGGTCTTGGGAAGTTCGCGCTTCGTTGTGAATATCTCCTTTGGGGTCTTTGTGGCGGGGTATACTTGTTGTTATCCCGTCCACTCCCTTGGCATGATAGTTCTTGTTGCGGTTGCTACTACGGTCAATGGATTGTCACGAGGTTGTTCACATGACTGTAGTTTGAGTAACCCGTGGAAAACTAGAAGGGGTTGAATAGTTTTGCCGATTTTAAGTTGATTTCAAAGACTTTAGATTCAATATTATGTGAAATCGTATGGATGTTGAGAACGATAGATCTAATGATAATGCAAGAAAATAAATAAAGATAAGGGATAGAAATGACACAACCGATTCTGATGGTTCGCCACAAGGACACCTTCCTTGCCCTACTCCACTCCCGAGTCACCTACTCGAGAGTTCAAGCACTATGTCAACAAACTCCTTCACTTGGCGGAGAAGCCTTCACAACGTTGCTTACACTTTTTCGGTACAAAGCTAGATACCGAGTCCATAGCACGGTGGACCAACCCAACACAACTATTACACAACAAATATGTGAAATATCAAATACAAGATCTTTGCTACAGAAATCTTGCGGGTGACAAATCAATCAAGGACCCCTTGCTTGGATGACTTGTAGAATGCTCGTGATCTCGCCTTAGAAGGACCTATATGAGGATCACAAATAGAAAGAAAGAAGAACAACTCTCTAGATCAAGTGATCTATATGTTAGAAGAGAATGAGAGTGTATGAGAGATTTAGTAAGAAGAGGGTGAGTTAGAATGAAGAAATGGCTCTCTATTTATAGGCAAACTTCTTCACCGTTCCCACGGATCCCATTGTTCCCACGGATCCCACGGATCCCTTCCACAAGGATCCGTCTAGTGTAATCAAGGGATCCGTGGAACGCCCTCTTGCCCATGGGTTTTTGGTTATGGGTCATGGGTTGGTCCATGGGTTATATCTAGATTCAATGTATCTAAGTATACATTGTATCAAGCCTTTTGGTATGGATTAAGATCCATGGGTTATGATATTTACCCATCCTAATAAACTATTACAACAAATGCTTAATTACTACATTTTGTATTTAAATGGCTATATGTAAATGCTTTACAAAACTAACATGTATCCTTTATAATTGTACTTAAGATAACATTATATTTGTTATCAACAAAACACAAAGAGATCGCAAAATATTAATAAACGGTTTTACGGTTTATTTGTATTAACAATCTCCCTTTTGTTGATGACAAAACATAATGTTATGATGAGTAAAACTTAAGAATAGATGTAAGTTTTGAAAGCCCTAAGTTTTACTTCTTCTCCCCTTTTGTCGAAACAAAAGTTAACCCTGGAAGAAATAAACAAACTTCTAACTCCCCTTGACGGTAGCTCCCCTTGTTTGGGGCGTCAAGTGAAGAAAAATAAAATCCTACAAAAGAAAGGTTAGTAACATGCTTATATAATCTTGTGGTTGCCGAGAATCAAGATTGGGAGCCAAGGTATGTAAACAATGCCTTGTAATAAAACAACAAATTGTAGTGGTATGAATGCCACTTACAAGCATGTAAAAATAAGAACAAGACTTGTTCTTGAAAAGTGACTTCAAAAATAATACTTAAAAGTAGAAAAGTAGTAGTAGTGATTCCTTCCATGCTTGCATAAGGTTATGGATGGAGGTTTTGATGAGTAATGGTATTGATGCGATCAAGGAAGAGGTTGAGTATGAAACGCATTTCTTCCCTAACTTCTATTGCAATTTCCCTAGTGGATTGGCAATGTTCACAATGTAAATGATGTGGGTGATGAGTGCGTAAGTTTTCCGGGTTGATTTGATTTGAGTTATGCGGAAGTTGTGGTGGAAAAATAGGAAAATATGGATCAATATCCGGAATGTTAGTAAATGGTGGTGGAAAAGAACCTAGATGTTCTTGTGATGTGATATGAGCTAATGGTGGTGATGTTTCAAGATCTTGAAATAAAGTATTTGGAGATGTGAGGGGTGTTGAAAAGACTAATTCTTTTTCTTTAGGTTGATTAGATCTTGTTGGAGTCTTAAGGAGTTCCAAAAGAGTTATTTTAGGTGGTGATGAAGTTGGTGTACTTGTTGGTGATGAGGGTGGTGCTAAAATGGAAGCATCTTGTGGTGAGTTATTTGTTGAGGATGAATCATTTGAGGTTGGTTTTGCTAAACAACAAGATCGGATACTAATCCGTGCGGATATCCTAGCATTTGATTGTGGTATTTTGGATGGTGGAAGTACAAAGGTTTGGATATCATGATTGTTTGTACTAGATGATTCTCCTAAAGGGTTTTGGATGACATGATGAAGTGTGTTTGTGAGAAGGAGATGGAGTATGCAAGCATTTTGGGAGTTATATGTATAGAAAAACAAAACATTGTAATGAATGCTTGACCCAAATGTGGATTAAATCTAATGATTAGATATGAATTCAAGGCATGTGATCATGAGAACACAAGCATTAAAGAGCATACTTCCAAAAATGAAGCAAATGTGGATTTTCATCCAAAGTGAAAAGATAGAAGTTGAAAATAGTTGCTTACACGGATCTCACGGATCCTTCCTTGAGGGATCCGTCCAGATGAAGGCTGGGATCCGTGGGTCCGGTGATTCAGCAAAGAAAATTTTCTTTTAGAAACATTTTTGCCTATTGTGTGCCTATATGCAAACTATTTGGAGTTGCGGTTTTCTCGACCTCTAAAAAGAAAAGGAAAATAACTAGAGAAAAATAAATCCTAATTGAGATAACCCGAAAACACACATTTGGTACATAAGTACGTAATATTGTGTTATCAATACTCCTAATTCATTTTTGCTTAAATGAATGTACCCGAAAACACATATTAGTTATATGTTCCCTTTAGCATTCAAAAGTCATGAGATGCAATGAAAACGGGTTTTTACTTTGTATTAATAATGAAAAAGCGATTTGTCCTAAACGTGAGAAATTGCTTTTGTGAAATTGATACGGGAAGGTATCATTCTTTTTAGAAAACATTTTGAAAGGAGATTTTCTTTAAAAATGTGTATGTAGTTATGAAAAAAATTATAAATGGAATACTTATCTTGGGTTTTGAAAATTCCCGTATTGTTTGTGAGTTGTGCGTGAAATAGGAATCCTAGACTCGGAAAGAAGAAGGCTAGTGTTTACATACCTTGTAGAGTCAATTAAGTTATGACGTTTGTTCCATTAGACCAAGACCAAGACGAAGTAGGTTGAATTGTTCCCGCTTCAACGGTTTGGTGAGGACGTCGGCTATGTTGGCTTCGGATGCAACCTTCTCAATAGAGATGTTCCCCTTTTGAACATTGTCTCTTAGGAAGTGATGACGAATCTCTATATGCTTTGTGCGAGAATGTAACACCGGATTCTTGCTTAAGTCGATTGCACCTTTGTTGTCACATAGAATGGCTATGTCACTTAGATGGATGTCGTGAGTCTACTAACGCTTGTTTCATCCATAGTGCTTGTTGGCATGCTTTTCCCATGGAGACGTGCTAAACCGGTTGTTGATATTGCAAGTGCCGTTTGTTTCTTAGAAAACCATGATGTTAAACAACATCCCATAAAAGTACATACCCCACTTGTACTTTTTCTATCAACGTAATCACCGCATGTTCGGAATCTACATATACAATTGTTTCTACTCCCGTGCCCTTAGGATACCATAATCCTAATTGTGTTGTACCCTTAATATATCTAAATATTCTTTTACGGCTTCTAGGTGTGATATTTTAGGGTTTTCTTGAAACCTAGCACATAAGCAAACACTAAACATGATATCCGCCCTACTTGCCGTGAGGTAGAAGGCTACCTATCATGCCACGATATTTAGTATTATCAACGGATTGTCTGTCCTCGTCTTTTGTGAGTTTGGTGTCGGATGACATTGGAGTCCTAATTGGTTTTGACTCTTCTAGACCGAATTTCTTTAACATTTCCTTGATGTATTTAGATTGATTAAAGAAGATACCATCTTCTACTTGTTTTATTTGTAGACCAAGAAAGAAACTAAGTTCTCCCATCATACTCATCTCGAACTCGTCATGCATGATTTTAGAGAAATCATCACACATGTCTTGACAAGTGGATCCGAATATAATATCATCTACATATATTTGTACTATGATTAAGTGTGACTCTCTTTTCTTAGTAAAAAGTGTGTTGTCAACTAACCCCATGGTGTAGTTGTGTTTAACTAGAAATGACTTGAGTCTATCATACCAAGCTTTTGGAGCTTGTTTAATACCGTAAAGGGCTTTCTTTAATTTATACACATGTTTGGGTTTTTCAAAATCAATAAAACCCGGAGGTTGAGCTACATATACTTCTTCATTTATGACACCATTTAGAAAAGCGCTTTTGACATCCATTTGATAAAGCTTTAGATCATTAGCACAAGCATACGCAAGAAGTATTCTTATAGACTCTAATCTAGCCACGAGGGCATAGGTCTCATCAAAGTTTATTCCCTCTTGTTGGTTATACCCTTGAGCAATGAGTCTAGCCTTGTTCCTAGACACTACTCCGTTTGCATCTAATTTGTTTTTATAAACCCATTTGGTTCCTATTATGGTTTGATTACTAGGTGGAGGGACAAGTGTCCAAACATCATTAGAAACAAATTGATTTAGTTCTTCTTGCATAGCCATTACCCAACTTTCATCTTTTATGGCTTCTTGTATTCTTAGGTTCTAAGGTTGAAACGAAACAAAACAAGATACTTTGGTTTTGAACTTGAGACCTTAATGTTCGTTCGCTTTAGTTTTCCTATGACTTTATCTACGGGGTGATCTTTGGACTCTTTAATGTTTACTATAACATCACTTAGAGGTTCTTCTTCTTCACTTATCTTTTCTTTATTACTATGGCTTCACTTTCTATAATCTGCCATCGACAAAGAGGTGGAGAGGGTTTGGGTGGACTTTCATCAAATTTTATATTTAATGACTCTTCTACCTTCATTGTTTCTTTGTTTAATATGACGTAAGCTTTGCTATTTGGCGAATAACCTAAAAAGATACCTTCGGTTGATTTAGGATCAAATTTTGTAAGGTAATCTTTAGTGTTAAGAATAAAACATTTACTACCAAAGACTCTAAGGTGATTTAACGTGAGGCTTCTTGCCTCGAAATAACTCATATGGAGTTTTTCCTAAGATTGGTCTAATCAAGACTCGATTGAGTATATACGCTTGAAGTATCAACGGCATTACACCAAAACTTTTGAGGTATGGATTGTTCATTAAGCATGGTTCGACTCATTTCTTGTAGAGTTCTATTCTTTCTTTCTACTACCCCATTCGATTGTGGAGTGCGTGGAGCCGAGAAGTTGTGAGTAATACCATTAGCGTCACAAAAGCTCCGAATTGCACTTCATTATCGAATTCCTACCATGATCCGTCCTAATAGACACTATGGGTCTTCCTAGTTGTCTTTGGATCTTTTGCTTAATATTTCAAAATAGTTAAAGGTTTCGCTTTTGTTCTTTAAAATTTTGTCCAAGTATACCTAGAGTAGTCATCCACTATTACCAAAGTATAGTAGTTGCCTCCATAACTTTGGATAGCGGATGGACCAAATAGATCCATATGTAGTAATTCTAGACACTTAGTTGTGGACACCATGTTTTTAGCTTTATGACTCGAATGAGCTTGTTTTCCTATATTACAAGCATCACAAAATGATGTTCATATTTTAACTTAGGTAGATCTCTTACTAGATCTTTGGATGATAGCGATTGAAGAAGTCGATATTGGCGACCCAATCTTCGATGCCATAAGGTCAAGTATCATCCATAGAGGTAAGACATAGTTTGTCTTTAGGTTCATTACCGATTTTAATGACATAGACTCCATGTTTCCTAATTCCTCTTCCTATGGTTATGCCATTTTAAGTATCTTACTACGGTTTTAAAAGTACATTGCACTTTTTATCACATATTTGACCTATACTTAAGAGATTAAAGTTTAGGTTTTCTCGTGACACACATCGTTAATGGTTAGAGATTTGTTAGAGATCGTGCCTTTACCGATGATTCTACTTTTGCTATTTCCAAACACCACATTACCTCCATTGAAGGATTCGTGACGTGGAGAATAGATCCTATTGCCGGTCATGTGCCTCGTGCACCCGCTATCCTTGACCCATTCATCGGGGTCTAGGTCGACCTTTAAGCACACCTCGCCGTTTGCCATGAGGCAAATTTCTTCGTCTTCCTCGCCGCTCATTCCCCATGTTCCGCTCACTAACGCCTTTTGATCATCCCGCTTGGGACACTTACTAATAAAGTGGTTTGGGTCCCAGATTTAAAGAAAGTACGATCATCCTTTGGCTTCTCGTACTTTTGCTTTTCCGAAGCCTTTCTTATCGTCATACGGTTGTTTGACGATCTACCTTTTCTTCTAAAGAACTTTTAAAGTCCCTCACCGCCATAGCGTACTCTTCGTCGTTACTACTCAAGATGAGTTCTCTCATCGTCGAAGCCTTTTTGGCTTTAAGGGCAAGAGATTTGTGTTTCCTTTACCTTTGAGGCTTGGAATCTTTAGCAAGGACAAGCTCAGAGACTTTTAGGTTGCCTATGAGTTCATCGAGGTGAGGATTGTCAAATCTTTTGACTCTTCGATTGCCGTCACCTTGGATCTCCACTTCGATGGAAGTGCCCTTAGATATCTCCTAACATGGTTACGGCTAGAAAAGGATTCATAAAGTGCTTGTAAAGATGTAATAATAGTATTAAAGTTAGCAAATGAATGATCTATAGTTTCCTCATCCGATATTGAAAATTGTTCATATTGTTGAACAAATAAATCAATTTTATTATTTTTAACTTGTTGGTTGCCTTGATGAGTTACAACTAAAGAATTCCAAATTTCTTTAGAGGTTTTAAGCATAGAAATTCTTTCAATTCCTTTTTCGGTAAAGCATTATATAAAACCATTTTGCTTCACTATTTTAGAAAGCTTTTCTTCATTTCATCATTTAGTTTATCATGAGGTATGTGAACTAAATTTCCTTTATCATCATTTGAGGTAGCCTCAAAATCACCTTCAAAGAATAATGTACCAAAGATCAATATCTTTAGACTTCACATATGTTTCAAATCTATTTTTCCAATATATAAAACCATTAGTTTCAAGTAGTGGTGGTTGTTGCATAGATTGCCCTTCCTTATAATTTTCGTAACCCATAGTGATCGAAAAGTTTTAAAACACAATTTTATTTTAAAACTTTTATAAACTTAGCTCTTGATGCCAATTGTGGAAAACTGTAGGGGGTTGAATAGTTTTGCCGATTTTAAGTTGATTTCAAAAACTTGATTCGATATTATGTGAAATCGTATGGATGTTGAGAACGTATAGATCTAATGATAATGCAAGCAAATAAATAAAGATAAGGGATAGAAATGACACAACCGATTTATAGTGGTTCGCCTACAAGGACACCTTCCTTGCCCTACTCCACTCCCCGAGTCACCTACTAGAGTTCAAGCACTATGTCAACAAACTCCTTCACTTGGTGGAGAAGCCTTCTGGCGTTGCTTACACTTTTTCCGGTACAAAGCTAGATACCGAGTCCGTAGCACGGTGGACCAACCCAACACAACTATTACACAACAAATATGTGAAATATCAAATACAAGATCTTCGCATGTAAATCTTGCGGAGTGACAAATCAATCAAGGACCCCTTGCTTGGATGACTTGTAGAATGCTCGTGATCTCGCCTTAGAGAAGGACCTATATGAGGATCACAAATAGAAAGAAAGAAGAACAACTCTCTAGATCAAGTGATCTATATGTTAGAAGAGAATGAGAGTGTATGAGAGATTTAGTAAGAAGAGGGTGAGTTAGAATGAAGAAATGGCTCTCATTTATAGGCAAACTTCTTCACCGTTCCCACGGATCCCACGGATCCCTTCCACAAGGGATCCGTCTAGTGTAATCCAAGGGATCCGTTGAACGCTCCTATTTGCCCATGGGTTTTTTGGTTATGGGTCATGGGTTGGTCCATGGGTTATATCTAGATTCAATGTATCTAAGTATACATTGTATCAAGTCTCTTTGGGTATGGATTAAGATCCATGGGTTATGATATTTACCCATCCTAATAAACTATTACAACAAATGCTTAATTACTACATTTTTGTATTTAAATGGCTATATGTAAATGCTTTACAAAACTAACATGTATCCTTTATAATTGTACTTAAGATAACATTATATTTGTTATCAACAAAACACAAAGAGATCGCAAAATATTAATAAACGGTTTTACGGTTTATTTGTATTAACATAAACTTTCTTGCTATCTGCCGCAGCGGCTTCTCCTTGGATAAAGGGCCTTGTGCGCTTCATAAGTTCATCAAATGTTTGGGGGATTCTGTCATTCAACCCTTTGATGAGTTACGGGTTATTGATCCCGTTCATGAACCCCGAGATCTTGATGATTGGGCATGCCTTGACCAGTATGCACTCATCTTTGAAGCGCTCCACATAAGCGCTGTGGGTTCCTCTCGGCCGCTTTCACCACGGCGAGTTCGACATGGTTCTTAGCGCACTTTTCCTTTGAGTGAAGTTCAGCGAAATGCCTTCCGCAACTCTTCAAAGCCATCAATGCTTCTGCGTGGAAGCTTCTTGAACCGCTTCGCGCGTTCCCCACTAGTGTGGAATTGAACATGTGGCACCACACTGTTGTGGCCGCCGATGGTAGCGGTGATTTAAAATTTTAGGTGATCGTCCGGATCACTGTTCCATCATAGGTTTTCACATTGGCGGGCATGCGCCTCCTTTTATTTTCCGAGAAGTCGATGCGCCGAGTGAACGCATCTACTTTTGGCGGCGCCACGGAGGATATGTCTTCCTCCTCCCGGTCGCGATATTTCCTCCCGGACTTCCGAGGTCGGGCTTCGCTATCCTCGTTGTCCGAGGAGTTACCAGTCGAGTTTTCCTCTTTGGTGCCTTACCGACCGCCCTCGAGTTCCCACTTGAAGGGCTTTCACTGGGCTTTCACTTGGAGAGTACCGTCGTCCCGATCATCATGGACCTGCGGCTACCAAGCCTATCGTGGACATTGGTACGTCCTTCTTCCTCGTGTTCCCAAGGTACGCATGTCCGCCGCTTCATCATTCTCAACTCTCCTCCCAACTCGTAAATATTGGGGTTGTTTGTTATCCTTCCACGCTTTTCCTTCGATGACGCGGTGGAGATATCTCATATTCGGGCGAAATCGAGTCGGGCATGCAAACCCAGACTAGATCTCTTTTTAGCTTCCTCTTGCATGAGAGCAGCCAAGGTTTCGTAGTTTTGAGACACGAAATCACTTGGCGCTAGTTCAGCGCAACCCTTCTAGAGCAGGGGTGTCTGCTTCACCACTGACCCTTGTTTCGTCGGTGGCCTGGTGCTTTGTGAGGTTCGCCTAGCACCGATTGAGTGGAATGGTAAAAGGAGCGCAGATGGACCTTCCGTGCCGATGGTTGTTGGGGTGGCCTGGGTTTTCCCCGGGCGTGGTTCCACCGTTGGGAAGACTAGATCTGGGCCTGATCCTTGGTTTCTAGTAGTGCTGGTTGTCCCAGAGACCTGTTTAGAAACCGATCCACTTTGCTGCTTTTTTCCATGTAGGTCACCATACGATCGCTGGTTTTGGTTTCCTTGCTTCGTCATTCTAGTTATTAGTGATTGGTCCCACGGATGGCGCCACTTGTTGATACAAAGGTTGGGCGTTCCTTGTTTGGACTCCGGTTCTCGTACCAATTGAATCTTGATGTTTGAGACCTGCGCGACTAAGTAAGCAGAAAACACCGTTAGGCTTATCGCGGATTGTTTCCCGATTATCCTCCCGTGAGAGTAAATAATCGGTTTCGAGGTTAATGGAGAGTTAGGGTTTTAGATCGTACCTTTAATGAGGTCGAGATACCCTTTATATACACACGGAATCCTTGTTGGTTTCGTGTTCCTCAAGCTTCTCGGCGATCCCCTAAGCCGATTATCGGATGCTTATCTCCCAAGATAAGAGATATCGATATTGTTAGCCATAAATAACTTTGGGTTTGGGCCTTCGTGAGTCCAAACCGTTATCGGGTTAGCCCAATCATGTTGGGCTTGTTAGTAGTAGTCATTGGTCGGGTTCGTAACCCAAATGCGGACTATACGTCATCAATCACATATATACCAAACGCAACCACACTATCTTATTTCAGATGTTGATGATTGGTGGGTGCATAATAACACAGTGGTGACTTGATGAGGTAATGGCTGATGGTTGTATGGTGGTAGGTTTCGAATAATAATAAGGTGCAAGAACAATGACGGAGCTAGAAAAAATTTCGTAGGAGGGCCGAAACAAAACTTTTTCAGGAAATACATTAAATGGGAGGGCCGAAATAATTTTTTTTTTTTGGAAATATATATGAAATCGCGAAAAAAATACACTAACGGACTTAGACCTAAGGGGTCCCAGTCCCTTAATAGCTCCGCCCTTGTGTAAGAATGAAAAGAGAGTGCAACTCTTGTGTTTAAAAGATTTAATTTTATAACAGTTAATTATTCTTAATTTAGTGAAAGTAAAATTGAAGTAAAAGATTTAAAAACACAATAATAGGGCAATAATTATGGTACAATTACAAGAAAGGCTTGGAAAGTCAATGATTAGCATACATTTTGGTGTATTTAGAGTACCCTATTATAGATCATGTCCAGAAAAGATAAATCAAGATTTTGATTTTGATTCTATAAAGTTAATTGCGCTAAAAAACAAGAACAAGTGTAACACTAACGTAGTTAGGCCTGTCATTAGGCTTATTTTATAGGCGTAACTTTTAAAACTCTAAACTTAATTTTCAAGAATATATTATTACTAGTCAATAACTCCATGCTGTGCATTTCAACATATTGATCAAAATCAAGGTCAATCACCATGGCTGAACAGACCAACCAATTACCAACAGAGATCATCATATTCAACATTATTTTAAGATCAGAAATCAAAACCATAATCAGATGCACCTCAGTTTGCAAATCATGGTATTCTCTTATCAAAAATCCCACTTTCATCACTTCCCATATCAGTTCAAATACTAATAATCATCATGGTTATATTCTTTTTGGCTGCTCTAATATCTGCCATGCAATATGTGATACATCTTTTAAAGTAATGCATACTATTCAAACCCCATTTCCTGTTAGCCCTGATCCTCAGTTTTCGTTAAATTTCGTTGGTTCGTGTCATGGATTGCTTTGTTTAGCTCCTGGTTTGGACCATAATTTTGGAAAAGATGTTTATATTTGGAATCCACTTATTCGAAAATATAGGAAGCTTCCACCATCGGGGTATTCGGATATGTTTATGGATGAGAAGTTGATGGTTTTTCGACTATGGTTTGGTTTTCATGAACTGACGAATGACTATAAGGTTGTTAGACTTGTCTACTTTATAAAAAATGGTTATTTAGGTTCTGTGAATGTGGCACCGTTGGTTGAGGTTTATAGTTTGAAAAGTGATTCATGGAAGATTGTTCGTAATGATGTTCCTCTTCTGGTGAGTCAAAATGTGGTGGCGTTTCATAAGGGTGTTTTTTATTGGAGGGGTTTTAAGGGTATTCGACCTTGTATAATGTCATTTAATCTTGATGACGAGGTGTTTAGTGAAATTGAACAGCCTTTGTTGGATTCCCCTTGTTCTCTTTCAGCAGTGAAGGAATCATCTGATTCGCTATTTGCTGTATACTCAAAGTCATATGGTGGACATAGTGGCGTTCTAGAGTTATGGAAGATGGGTGAAAACGGAAGGGGTTGGATGAAGGCATACACAATTGAGTGTAATAGAGGTGTGGGGTGGACAATCGGGTTTACAAGAAGTAATAAGTTTCTATATGTTACTTTAGAGGAGAGGCTTGTTTCGTTTGATCTTGAAAGCCTTAAAACGGAATTTCACGATGTTGGGATCCCTTTTAATCGGTTTGCAATCGATGTCATTTATATGGAAAGCCTCCTATTATTTGATCATTAAGGTCATGCTGTTTGAAGGAACGCAAGTTGCTTATCTCTGTAATTGATTTACTTCTTGTGTGAAAAAATTTATTTGTTTGCTGTAGTCGTATTAGTTATTATTGTTCATAGTCATGTAAGCTTTTTTGTCCATGAGTTGATACATACTGTGTGATGTAAAATGGATACTTTTGTTTTCGTTCATTAGGGTTTCTTCAATTTCTGTCATTATTGAGTTCGGGAAGAAGGGTGAAGGGATGGTTGTATCATTGGTTGACTCTCTGTTATGTACTTTTTTTTAAATTGCGGGAATACAATTTTAAACAAATGTAACAAAAAAAGAAAAAATAAATAAAATGCTATGGTCTGTCAACTCAAAGGAATGATGTAACAAAATGTCATTGAAGTGGAAGTAGTGAAGAGGTAACAAGTCAACCAACTTTTAGTTTGGTTTTCTAAAGCCAAATTAAATGTGAACTGATTACTATCTGATCATGTGATGCAATGCTACTTGACGACAGGTAAAGAAGTACTGTCATTGATTTACCTATCGGTTAGTTTTCTTTATCTTGTGCTTTGTAGTTATGTTAGTTCCTATAGTTGATAGCTATGTAAGCTCTTCTCTCCAATTATATCCCGTTATATGCAAGTATCCAACTCCTTGGCACGTAGCCTTATGATCCATAATTGGTAGAGGGCTAGTGATTTACCATGTTCCATGGGTCAGCGCAGTGGTATGTGGAGTCCGGGAAACGGTCCTTAACAGTGTTGCAGCAAATGTTCTGAAGGTGTGTATCCTCTCAGAGTTGTCTATGCCCTTTTTTCTTTAAGCTGTCCTGCTGACTATTTGTTGCTTTAGTCTTTGTTCTGGGATTGGCAGGCAGTTCTCGGTTGTTCTTTGCCATATGTAGAAAAAGCTAAAGAAGATATAGTGAGTAAACTCTACAGTTCTGCAAGGATGGGTGGCAGGATGGGCGTGTCAAGTGGGCCCGGGTGTTGAACTTGAAACAGGTCAATTTTAAGTATGGGTCAAAATGGGCAGGTTAGGTTGGAAATGGCTTAAAAATTTCCATAGCAACTCACTATGTATTAGTTGTTATAACAGTTACATAAAAAAGACTGTCCAAGATGCAGCGGAGCCTCAGGAAGTTACCGGAGATCTGCTTTCGAGTCTGCTGTCAATGGCCTCTCATCCCTCAACTCCAGATTTGGATCCAACGGTAACAGTTGCAGGAATAATCCCTTTTAGACATAGTAACCCTTATGAAAATGGTGAGCAAAAAAAAAAAAAAAAAAACTCTGTACACATGATTACATGTTATATGTTGTACGATTACTTTTTATAATGCTGCACAATAATTTCGTCAGTGTAGAATCACCTCCCTTCTACAAACAGTAGTGCGTGTTTGACATTTTCCTAAATGTTGATCCTGCAATAAATTAAAAAAACCCCTAAGCAGATAATGGCTCATATTCAGTGATACAAATCATAGCCTCTTCATCCCAAACACAAGAATAATGATCACGTGGAAGCATAACGGTACTTCAAAGAACCACAGTTCAAACAATCGCATTATATTCAAAATGGAAAATTAAATGCGACCATAAGTATCTGTTTTAAATTTTATACATCATATGCTTGCCTCAAGCTTACATGTATGTTTAGCACGAAGCGGTGTGGAACTTTTTAGAGCGATAAGAAATTAGGATTTTGATTTTTAGTAGTCGTTTAGCAAAGGTGCGATGATCTTTACTATTTTTAAAAAATGCTCATTTTCCATTGCTTCTTTAAAAATGCTCGTTTAGCAAAGGTGCGGTGATCTTTACTATTTTTTAAAAATGCTCATTTTCCATTGTTTTTTTAAAAATACATCCATGTGGTTTGTCCTGTGTATCGCTTTACATCCCTAAACTTTTTTTTGGCACAAAATCATCCCTCCGTTAGTAAAGTTGGCACAAATACATCATTCTGTTAGTAAAATCAGTTAGTGGGGACTAACGGTGCAATAAATATTTGCACCGTTAGTCCTTAGGACTAACGATGCAGTAAAATAAATTGCACCACTCCACCGCCACCTACCACCACCGCCGCCTTCACGCCACTTACCACCTCCACCACCACTCACCACCACCCAACGCCACCACCCCACCTCCATCGCCGCCACCCACCGCCACTTCCACCACGCCCCACCTTCACCGCCACCTCCACTCACCACCACCCATCGCCACCACTTCCACCACCCCCCTCCACGACCACCTCCACTTTCTGCCACCACCACTATCACCGCCACCACCTCCACGCCGCCACCTCTTCCGCCACCACCACCACCACCACCACCATCACGCCACCACCTCCATCGCCACCACCACTATCACCGCCGCCCACCACCACTATCACCGCCGCGCCACCGCCACCGGGTGATGGTGGTGGTGGGTGTGACGATGGTGATGCGGGCGTTAGCGAGGTGGTGGCGTGGCGGGCGGTGGTGGTGTGCGAGGTGGTGGTGCGCCAGGTGGTAGGTGGCGGTGGAGGTGGTGGTGATGGAAGTGGTGGCGGTGGGTGGCGGCGAGGAGGTGGGGGTGGTGGCGTGGTGGTGGTGGTGTGGTGGTGGTGAGCGGCGGTGGAGGTGGTGATGATGGAAGTTGTGGCGGTGGGTGGCGGCGGTGGAGGTGGGGTGGTGGCGTTGGGTGGGGGTGGGTAGAGGTGGCGGTGGAGGTGGTAGGTGGCGGTGAAGGTGGTGGTGATGGTAGGTGGCGGTGGAGTGCAGTTGGTCCTTAGGACTAAGCGTGCAATTTATTTTATTGCATCGTTAGTTTGGAGATAGCGAGAAATATTTGCACCGTTAGTCCCCACTAGCGATTTTACTAACAGATGGGATGTATTTGTGCCAACTTTATTAACGGAGGGATGATTTTGTGCCAAAAAAGAGTTTAGGGATGTAAAGCGATACACAGGACAAACCACATGTATGTATTTTGGACTTTACTCTTCTTTAAAAGACAGTATACCTATAGGTTATTGTTACTTTTAACAAACACACCTTAAATAGTTATCGAAGTATAATAACCAAAATGACATCACTGCACCAACTAAAATGGATCCCAATATCATGGTATTCAGTTTTTTTAGACTTTCACATCAAACGAAACAAGCATCTTCTCCAAAGTAGTATTAATAGCAAGGGGTGTGGTGAAGAAACCACCCTTTTCCATTTGGGTCCCACTTGTATCATATCATCTTAACACTCCCATAACAAAACCCCTACTGTCATAACACACAACACCAATTTCAAAAAAATCTTATGTAAAAAACCTAAATGTTTATTTAATTATACTAGTTATAATACCTGTGCAAGCACGGGGTTTTGACAAAAAAATTTATTCTGTATTAATATTAAATATTGTGTCTTTAAAGGTAATTGCATATAATTATATGAGTAAATTACATGGATAGTCCCTAACGTTTACCCAAAATTTCACTGGTAGTCCCTACTTTTTTAAAGTTGCATTGGCCCTCCCTATCTCTGCAACTAATAACACCAGTAGTCCCTGCCACAGACGAACGTTTGTTTGGACGTTAAACCCTTGCACGTGATTTGCACAGCCGGGGTAAAATTGTCATTATCTTTTTAATTAATTTCTATACCAACCATTTTTATTTAACCCTCACCCTCACCCTCACCCTCACCCACTCTTACTCTTTTATCTCCTTTTTACTGTTACTCTCAAAAATCAAGAACACCATGCCTCTTTGTTCCTGTGGTCGAAGAACAATTCCAACAACTTCATGGTCAGATCAAAACCCTGGTAGAAGGTTTCATGGGTGTCCTAAAAAAGTAAGTTTTCAAATCTAATATTTTGAAGACACTTTTCAGCCCTAATTTTATTATTCTTTTTAGGATTCAAGTTGTCCATTCAATGGGTGGATAGATCCTCCAATGTGCAATCGTGATGTGGCCATCATACCTGGACTATTGATGGGAAGAAACAGGCTTGAAGCACAATTGATGGAAGCTGAAATGGCTAGAAAAAGGATGAAGAAGATCTTGGTTATAACATGGATATGCATTGTTGTGTTTTGTTGGTTGAAAATGTAGACATAGGTTTTCATTAGTGTATGCAGTTTGTTTTTAATGGAAGTATGGAAGTATGACTTTTGTGGTCAAATTTTGTGGGTTGTAAAACCTTAATTATGCAATGGAAATATCAGTTTGATATGGATCTGTGCAACTTGTTTATTAATTGGTTTTGTGCTATTATTTACCCATTCAAACTCTTAATTATGCAATGGAAACTCTTGTTTATTAATTGGTTTTGGAAATATCAGTTTGGTATGGATATTATGTAGTGTAAAGCAAAAGTGAAACTCTTGTTAAACCCATTCAGTTGTTGCCAAAATGACCCATTCACTTGACCAAGTTCCCAACCTATTCACTTGTTTTGTGCCATCAGTTAGCAAAAAAAATACACATAAGACAGCCATTCAATAGTCTAACTAGATAGCATAACAAGGTCAAAATGACCAAAGTCTACAAAATACACAAAAGTTAAGTGTTTGCATCAGATTCAACAACAAAAGAAACATAAAGTACTAAATGGGATTGTCTTAACACATGAAGCATTCATGAAACATTCCTTTAGCCATCCTTTTAACCTTACCACCTCCGCAGCAGACTTTTTGGTCCAATAGCTTGGCTTGATCCAGTGACGGTCTTACGAGAGTGTTGAGTAGGTTGGCTTGATCCAGCAGTACTCTTCTGAGAGTGTTGAGTAGGTTGGCTTGATCCAGCAACATGAGTCTTTTTCACCTTCTTTTTGGTTCTTGGGGCAGCAGATTGTCCTTTGCAGGTTCTTTTATTGTGTCCTTTCTGGTTGCATAACTTACAGGTAACACTATTGAAACTCTTTGACAACTTTCCATCCTTTACCATGTCAAGCATTTCACTAGCAGTCCTTTTCCTTTTCTTATTTGGCCTTCCTGGTTGTGGATGATAAGTAGGGGGTATTGTTGTCTGAATGTCACAACTTTCTTTTCCTAGTCCTCTCTAACTCATCATCTCCATCGACCGGCTTTCAAACTCATCATTATCAAGTACCTCTACTTCAACCGCTCGAGAATGTAACATGCTTCTAAGGTTCCCACTACCCACAAACTCTGCATTCACATCAATATTAGCATTGAAATTTTGCATGTCAACTTCTACTTCATCAATGTCATTCACCTCATCCACTATATAATCACTATCCTCCCCCTCATCACTACTTTCCTCACTATCCTCATCTTGACTGTGTTCACTATGTTCCTCACTAACATCATCATTTAAAGCTTGTTTACCCTTATCACTAACTAGTTCACCCTCTGCATTGCAATCTAATGTTTGTTCAACCTCATTGACTTTAGCAACTACCTCTGCATCATCTAAATCAAAGAAATGATCAAAGCCTTGGTTGTCCAAATTTAAATAAAAATCATTTTCAAACTCAGATGGCAGATTACTTTGACCCATTTCATTAGCTACAGTACTTTCACCAACTACATTCGCACTGGTCTGACCCAATTCATTAGCTACACTACCCTTATCACTCCATTCTAACCTTAACTGTTTACCAACTGATCTAGAAGAAACTGATTTTGTTACAAGCGGTGCATCATCCTCTAGTTCAACAATGGTACACTTCTTAGCGGTAAAGGCATATAAGTGTCCACTTTAGTATGTTCATGTTCAATGTACACATTGATCGACTTACTACCCAACGTAACATATTTGCAAAGATCATGAACATCCTGGTCACTACCTAAACATCTAAGACCATTATCTAAATCAAGATCAGGAACCTTAAAATGGTAGTACATTTTCTTATTCCCTCTATAACCTAGTCTTATAACCATGTCATTGAACTCAATCACTGAAAACAAATCAGTGTCTACATTATCAACTATGCTTTGTGTACCATTTACGTAACGCCTTGTTGGTGTGTCAGTAAACATCCCTCCATGAAAAATCTTGAGTGAAAACATGTTAGAATCTGTTCCTGCAAAAACGCCCAAAAAAGCATAATTAGGGTTTGTTTTCACAATTAATAAACGCCCAAAAAAGCATAATTAGGGTTTGTTTTCACACCTCCATGACAAATACAAACTTTTAAACCATAATTGATATCTTACCATATACGGTATTATAATCCACGTCTACTTCATTTTTTTCTGATTCACGCAACAACCAAACTGATAACACCATTGCATTAGCTTTGCCAATTGATGATTTGCCTATGTGTGTGAGAGAGTGGGAGAATTATCTGTTTGTGTGTGAAACATAGATGAAAAAGGAAAGAAGGATTGGGACTATATGTTGCAAAAGAAAAGACCTGGTTTAAATGATACCAACGTTGGAGAAAGACAAAATACCCTCACGTGCGCACGCGTGGGGTAACTTAACGATCGAACAAGCGTCCGTGCATGGCGGGGACTCTTGGTGTTATTAGTTGCGAGATAGGGAGGTCGGTGCAACTTTAAAAAGTAGGGACTACCGGTGAAATTTTGGGTAAACGTTAGGGACCATCCATGTAATTTACTCTAATTATATAGTTATAAGTTTCGTGCGTGCACGAAGTTTACACATAAATCAAATTTATTTTAACATTTTAGTTCAGTATATACACATATAATAATTTGCCCATGAAAATTGTGATATAAGTACAACTAATATTTATGCACGAGTTTTTCATTATGCATTAATATCCATTATAATTTGATAAAATATTTGTAAAATTTATGTTAGGTAACTCATGATTTAATTTTATTTTGCTGACAAAGATGTTGACATTGTTATTTAAATTTCACTACTGAGATTATGTTGTACACATGATGCAATTTTAATAGCACAATAATGAGCGTTGATAAAGTTAAAGTATACTCCTTAAAGTTTTTAAAATGTTTTTAGATATCCTTATAAAAATAAATAAGAATTACATGAGTCATTGTTATAATTACAATCGCGTATATTTATTTTATATTAAAGCAAGGTTGTAAAAATCGCTAGGCGCTAGTGAGGCGGTCGGGTAGGGCCTAGCGGTTAATTGTTAGCGGGGATGTAATCGGGATTAATCGGATTGGAAATTTTATGCACAAATTTGTAATTTTAGATATTATATTATATTATATGTATAAGATAAGCGTAGTGCGTCAAAGTTCGAGACATTTCAGTGTTCAAATATAAACATATTACATAATTTTTCAAAGTTCAAAGTCAAACATGATATTACTCGGTTAGTTGACCATTTTAAGCGATCTTTGAGCGATTAATCGGTTTGTTGACCGATTTTTAAGCAATTTTGTTTGATTAATCGATTAGGCTGATTTTGTTCGATTTTGTCCGATTAATCGGTTTGTTGACCGATTTTAACGATCTTTGACCAAACCGATTAAATAGGCCGATTATGATAAATCAAGGCGCTTAGTGAGCGATCGGCGATTATCGCGAGATGTCGGCCGCTGGACCGATTTTACAACGATGTATTAAAGTAACCGTGCTTACAATTTGATGATTATATTCCGTTTTCGATGAATTTAGCCGTATTTAAAATGTAAACTCGTGTCGCATAGGTTAAACTTTTAAAAATGAAATAAATGAGTCATTATTGAACGTATATAGTAAAAAAAAAATGATACCTATCTTATGCAAATTTATAAGTTATTATTTTAAAACAACATATACATTGTATTTTTAAGATATAAAGTTAAAAGGTATAAAGTATAAGGGGGTATTTGTTTATAACCCAAAGTTATTAAAATACTTGGAGTTTTATAATATTACACTTAACTCATATAATTTTAAAAATTCAACTACTAAAGTTTTAATAATTACCTCCTCTTTTTAAGTTTTGTTTCACAAATTTGTCGCCTATATTTTTATGTGTTTTTTATCAACCAAATTTCTCACCAAATATATTAAAGTTTATTAAAATCAATTTAATTTTGACTTTTATTAACCAATCGCGTCACGCGATTTTCTTACATACTAAGCAAATCGAGCCTCTCTTGACCTAATTATTTTTTCAATAAAAATGAATTGAAAAAATCACTTCGAAATGATGTAATTCCTTTATTATATAAATTCATGTCTGTGATATCATATCATTATCCGAAAAATATAAAAATCATTACCAACCCCAACAATAAAACTAGTAGCATTTTCAACATCATCTTCTCTAATTACTTCCGACCATTATTTCGACATCCTCAAATCAAATTTCGGCCATCCAAACCAAACACCCTAACTTTGTATTGTTCACTAAAATCAATTAATTAACCAAACACCAATCAAATCCAAACACGCCTAAACTTCATCTTTTTATGACCCATTTATCTTTCTCAACACCATCAACTATTAAGAAAATTCAAACCCTCAAACCCCAAAAACTGTTAAGTGGTGGTTGGTGGAGGCCTTAGTGGTGGTGATGAGTGGCGACTATTTCCGTGTTGACGGTTCAGATGTTGAGGTGGTGAGGGTGGTTGTTGTTGTGAGACGTCGACTCACTTTAAAATACCTTTTAATGCTAGTCAGATGTCTAAGTTAACATTCAAAGCAACGGAATTATTTGACAAAGTATCAAAGTCGTAACGGTTCAAAATCATAAGAAGAGATCTAGAAAAAGTAAGTTTAGTGACTAAATTTGTGATAACCGACAAGCCACAAGGACTATTTATGTAATTAACTCTTCTAAATTGGTTAAAGTTTTGCGTTCAAAGTTTTAAACTACTCTTTTTGTTTGGTACTTTCCATGTATCAACTCTGTTTCTAGCATTTTGAAAGGCCATACAAATTTATCAAAGAAAGATTCCACAAAAATCTTTTAGGAATACTTGACTAGTCAAATAGTCTAACATGTGATATGCATAATTAGTTTAGAGCATTCCCAACCGTAACGCTATAACGGCGTTAGAGGGCTAAATAACGCCCGTTAGTGGCGTTAACTGTTGGAGGGCTGGCGTTAGTGCAGCGTTAGTCCCTGCGCGTTATATGCCTAATGCCCGTTAGTGGCATTAAATAAATAAATAAATAAATAAATAATTTCAAAAAAAATTCAAAACCAGTTAGATTTAAAAAATTCAAACCCAGGTCCCTAACGGCTAGTTTTACAAAAAAAAAAAAAAATCAAAACATTTTTTTTACCACTATAAATACCCAACTAAAACTCAATTTTTTTTCACACTTCCATAATTCAAATTCACAATTTATATACTTATACTCACACTTTCATAATTCAAGAATCAAGTTCGTTCATGATGGATCCAAATGAATTTGGTGATATTCCTCTGTCTTGGTCGAGCAGAGATGACGAAGACTTCCAATTTATGGCGTCCCGCGAAAGATCACCTTCGGTTGGAACAAGAAGAAGGTATTGAATCTCAACATCCTACTCGTGCTCGTAGCCATATATATCGTGAGCGTGAGATTGCGAGAAGAACGTCTGTCAACGATTATTTCGTTGAAGGTTGTAAGTATTCAAATCGGAATTTTCGTAGAAGATTTCAGTATGAGTCGAAACTATTCCCGCAAATAGTTGAAGGTATTGAATCTTATACTTCCGATAATATTCGGATCATTTTACTTTCTTTAAGCAAACACCGATTGTACTAGTCGAATGAGTTTAAGTCTTTAATGAAGTGTCACGTCGCCATACGCCAATTAGCGTCGACACCTCACCGATGCATTTGATGAATACTTGCAAATGGGTGCAGTACTTCAAAAGTATGTCTTGATAATTTCAACAAATGCATTATTGATTTGTTTATCTTGGAGTATTTAAGAAACCAACATGGTAGGCGTTCAAAAACTTTATCAACAACATGAAGAAAAACAGGGTTTTAAGGGAATGCTTGGTAGCATTATTTGTATGCACTAGGAATGGAAAAATTGTCCAGTTGGCTTGGCAAGGGCATTTTGCTAGGGGTGATAAAAATACCCAACTATTATGCTTGAAGTTGTTGCTTCTCAAGATTTATGGATCGGCATGCATTTTTGGGATGGAGGGCGAATAACGATATTAATGTTTTAGATAACTCTCCGTTATTCGACGACATTCTTCTTGACAATGCCCAAGAGCACCTTATATGTTCAATGGAACTAGGTATGAATAGGGTATTACTTGGTGATGGAATTTATCCGGTGGGCAACTTTCGTCAAATCCTTCACGGCAACAACTCGATTTAAAACATACGTGCTTTAAAAGGAGACAAGAAAGTGCCGAAAGGATATTGAGCGTGCTTTTGGTGATCTTCAAGGCCGTTGGGGTATACTACAACAACCGGCACGTCAATGGGAAATTGCCACAATCGTAGAATCATGTATTGTTGCATTATTTTGCATAACATTATTATAAAAGATCAAAATTTTGCATTACGTGACTATAACGAATCGTGGGTGGATCCACGACAAATTTGAGGCAACGAAGATGGGTCGAAAGATGTGATACTCACGATCGTAAGGCAAAAGAAATACACGACCGACAAACGCATACCCAACTCCAAAGGGACCTTATGGAGCATGTTTGGTGAAGAATCTTGAACGACATGGACAACAACAAAGAGAGCGGCGATGATGAATAAGTATTTGCTATGTTTTGTTATTTTTTCGTTGCCATTTCCTTTATGTTGTAACGTTTAATTTGCGGTGTGTTTTTTAATTTCGTGTATTTTTTATTTGTTGTAAAAAAAAATTTCGATGTATTTTTTTAATTTCGTATTGTAATATGTTTTCAAATTTAATGTTATGTTTAGTTTAATAAATGAAGTGTTTGTTTTAGTTTAGGGGTTGAAATTGAAAATATGAAATGTTATTGATGTTATTGGAATGTTATTGTTATGGGTGTTTTTGGGAATGTTAACGTGAAATGTTAAAGGCGGTGTGGCGGCGTGAGCAGTGTTATTAATGTTATGGTGTTATTGTTGGGAATGCTCTTAGAATCCAAAATTAGTCTACCGATGTTAGTAACTTAGTATGATATACGGAGCATCAAAATGTTTCTGATAAAAGGACTTTGCATACCTTTGATGCAACTATAAACGATTACCAATTGAAATTTAAAAATGTTAATATAAGAAGAAGAAAACCAATATAAGGAAGGGTAAAACCATAAAATAACAACCTACTTTATCTAATTTGCCGAGTTGAAACACTTACTTTTTTATTACCTTACTTCACCAACGTACTTTCAATTTTGATCTGACTTCACCCATATGACTAAAATAAACTTGCATCGTTAGTCCTTTATACTAACGGCCGTTAGCAAATAACTTAAAATTTGGTTTTCTTACGTTTTCGTCGGTTTTTACACGTTTTCGTCCGATTTTACACGTTTTCGTCCGTTTTTGCACGAATGAAAACCGTTTTTACACGTTTTCTTCGTTTTTGAACGTTTTCGGCTGTTTTTACAAGTTTTAGTCCATTTTTGCACGCTTTCATCCGTTTTTACACATTTTCGTCTATGTTTGCACGTTTTCGTTTGTTTTAACACATTTTTCATCCGTTTTTGCACGTTTTCGTCTGTTTTTACACGTTTTCGTCCGTTTTTGCACGTTTTCATGCGTTTTTACATGTTTCATGCACGTATAAAAACCGTTTTTACCCATTTTGTCCATGTTTACACATTTTTGTTTGTTTTTGCACGTTTTCGTTTGTTTTGCACGTTTCGTATGTTTTTGCACACTTCCGTCCGTTTTTGCACATTTCGTTCATTTTGCACATTTCGTCTATTTTATCGTTTCGTCCGTTTTGCGTTCGGTTTTGCATGTATAAAACCGTTTTTACACGTTTTCGTTCGGTTTTACATGTATAAAAACCATTTTTACACGTTTTCGTCCGTTTTCATTTGTTTTTACACGTTTTCGTCTGCTTTTTAATACATTTTCGTTCGTTTTTACACGTATAAAAGCCGATTTTACGCGTATAAAAATGGATGAAAACGTGTAAAAACAAAGAAAATGTGTAAAAACGGACGAAACGCGAAAACTATAATGGCGTGCAAATACGGACTAAAACGCGTGTAAAACGGACAAAACATTTAAAAGCAGATGAAAACGTGCGAAATGAAGAAAAACATGAAAAAGACGAAAACGTAAAAAAGGACCAAAGCGTGCAAAAAGAGACGCGTGTAAATAGGACGGCGAACGCAAAACTGGACGAAAACGTAAAACGGACGAAAACATGTAAATGGGCGGCGAACGCAAAACCAAGCGAATCGTGCAAAACGGACGGGCGTGTAAAACCGATGAAACGTAAGAAAATCAAAATTTAAATTGTTGCTAACGGCCGTTAGTATAAAGGACTAACGATGCAAGTTTATTTTAGTCATATGAGTGAAGTGAGATCAAAATTGAAAATACGTTGGTGAAGTAAGGTAATAAAAAAGTAAATGTTTCAACTCGGCAAATTAAAGAAAGTACGTTGTTATTTTATGGCTTTAATAACTTACTGAAACAATCGTACAACCCTTCCTTCTTATTTCCTCTAAGCAAATAATATCACCATTTCTTATGCCGATGACAATAATAGCAAATAATGAAATTACATAAACTAGCCTGACATTCAAGGACCAAATAACCATTAATATTTTCATTACAAACAGAACACACATACTGGGGAGTACCTTTCTGCCTTCGAACAAATGTCAATGGATGTTTGTGATATGAAACGGTTACCTTGCCCTTGCATATAATGTTTGCATAATAATCTGTTTGACTAATGCAGTTTACGTGAAAAGAATTTTTGCAATCGTGACAATGATAGAGCGGGCGTTTCGGGTGCATTTCCTCCTCACAAATATCACAATAGAAATCTTCAGGATGATTTTCAACTGGGGGATACGTCAATGAGATTGCATGTCCTTTGCAATACCTATGAGTAAGGGAGTGTGGCGACCTCATTGCACAACACATGCATAGTTGGAAGTCACAAGCCTCACAAGCATAATTTATTATATCATCAGAGTAGAATAGTGTACATGCCTTACATAGTTGTTTGGGATCTATAAGTTGGACAAGAGGATGGTTGTGGGATTCGTGTTTGATGATTTTGGGTAAAAAAGCGCAATTTACACAAAGGCAGAACTTGCAATTAGATTCACATTTGTATGCAAAAGTGTTGCCCAAGCAAAAACAACCACTGCATTTAAAATAGTGTTCATCTCCTAATGTGTTTACCAAGTTAAGGGAATGATGAAGGTGAAGTTGATGTTGTAATATTCGGGGTGATTCGCTCCGAACGGTCTATCTTTTATTAGTCAACCACTTGTGAATGGTCAACCATAAAAGTCAAACATTTCGAACAAAATGCAATTAAGTCCGGAGGAGTTTAGTGTATCCCCGGGTCGTTAAGTCCCAACGAGGTGTAAAGCTGTAATACAACGAATGCGTGATCGGGTGAATATTGAGCAGAAATGGGTGATGATTGATTAAACTAAGGAAATAAAAGAAAATAGCTTAAACAAGCTATAAGAACAAGTATGTGAAAGCAAAATACTTAGAAACGATTAAAACATACAAAATAAAGCGTGAGATTTAAGAAATAAAGGCCTACAAATATGAAAATGATATTTTTACAATCCTAATAATAAAAGAAAATTATTGGAAAATTAAAATTATTTTTATAACTATTTATTTAATTATTATTAATTAAAAACTATTTCTAACTATTTAATAATACCCTAAAATATAAAAAAATATATGAAATAAAGCTAGAAAAGTGGAATTATGACTTAGAAAAATCTAAAATATTATAAAACTTATTTTAAAACTGAAAATATATTTATTACACTTTTTATGTATTTATTATTAAATAAAAATAATTTAAAAATACTTAAAAACTAATATTAAATAAGAAAAGGACTAAATGAGCTAGGAAAAATCTGGAAATTTTATGGAAAATCTAAAATATTCTACTAAGCCTGGGAAAAATATAAAAAGTTAGATAAGCCCACTAATAAGTTGAATTGGGCAAATAAGCAGTTTAAATAAGCACTTGAAATAAGCCATAAGCTATCCAAAAGCTACCATAAGCTACTACAGCCTAAATCTAACCTAAATTGAGCTAATGCAACTGATTGGGACCTAAAAAACACAAGCTAAAGAAAAAAAGCTCATGACCGATTTTAACTCTCAACATGCCAAACGCCCCATCCCACTAAGTTTAAGCTAATGCACAGGCTTCACTAATAAGCTAAAGTGAGAAATGATATTTAAGCTTTTAGATTACCAACCAAAGAGTACATGGACCAAAATTCAGCCCCTAAAAAGCTTATTTGAATCACATGCAAGATCTACAAAAGTGCTGCTCACACTCGATTATTAGTGAGTGTGAGCAGGCATATTAACTTATTGAGCACTCGTTTAGACCTTAAATAAGCTTTTAAAAATTCAACAAAAATCAGTTTAAGAAACTTGACCAACTGAACTCGTAAAATCCAAAATATCACTTGATTGTGACCAGAATTGAATACATGAGAAATTCACAAAGTTTTGCAAAAACTGGTTTTACTACTTTTTGACTTTCTTTGACAGAAACGAGATTTTGACTTTTATGAGATTTGCTTCAATAAAACAGATTGTATGAGATGTTATAAGATGAAATGAATTGAGATTATATTAACCTAAATGATTCTAAGCCTACGTGCAAGTATGAGCTTCCTAGAATCCAACTGATAAGAAACTTGAAGCAGATTACAAATGGATTTGACTTAAGAACAGAAATGAGTGCAAAACCAAGTCCTAAATGACCTTATTGAACCTAGGTGAGACTATTGCAGCAATAACCTTACATTAACTCAACTTCTAACATAGATCAGTTCTCAATTCCAAACACTCTATATAAAACTTAAATTCAGTTTACTCTATCTAAACTTAATGCAATTTTACAATAGAAGTGAGATCTATACTTAAGCTAATAGATACTAGATTAATGATAATAAACTACAAACAATGAGTAACTAGTGCAGACAAAACAAATTAAGATCAAACTGAAAATTAAAACTCACTTTAAGTCCAGCTTATATGCAGATTGACTAGAACCAATAACCACTATTCTAAACTCAATACCACTCCAAATCACTCTGAATTTCAACCCATATCCAACTTATTCCAGAACTGCTTATCCACCCAGAACAGCTTATTATGAGCTACTTTGACTTTTTGTTGACTTTTCTGGGATTCTTGAATTAGAACATATATGAACTACAATAAGCTCACACCAAGCTATATTAAGCTTATATGAGCTTATAGAAACAAATAATAGGCCTCTTTAATTAAAACTTAACTTGATTCGAACTTAACAGTAAAACTTGAAAACTTGAATTTCATTAACATGGAATTTTAACACAATACAGAAGAAATTTAAGACATATGGCTTGAAACAAACTAGAATTGACAATAAACACTTAATCTTGAAACTGAAAATGACAATAAATTAAATCTACACTATGAAGGGTCTAAAACTAATGACAACTATTTCTTGGTGTCTTCTGGTCTTTATATAGCTATCCAAAAAGCATCCTTGATCAATTCTGATTAAATCCCACCATTGGATAGGCTTTGATATCATCTTAATCGTTGAAACTCATTTTGGCGGGAAAAGCAGTAAAGTGGCTAAACCACTTGGTTACGATTGAGTGCAAGCGACATGATGTATTTAATGATTCTTGGTCATTTTAGGTGAGGTGGAGGGATAAGGTTGTGGGTTTGTGAAATGGGCGTGGGAGAGGAGTGGGTTGCGAGAAGAAGTTGGTGAAGGAGGTGGGTTTGGAGGAAAAGGGTGAGGGGTTCGATCGGCTTTGACCGGGGTTTTATTAATAGACAAAGGGTTCAATTAGGGGGTTCACGGTATTTTGTGAGGGGTTCAAGGTGGTTTGGATTTGGTATTAATAACAAAGACCATTTTGTAATTCACCAATTCTTGAGGGACCAAAATGTAATTTTGCAAAGTTTATTATAAGGACTATTTTGACAAGTTTAATTTACCCAAGGACCAAAAATAATAATTTTCAAATTAAAATGTCCGGGTAATTTCATCAATCTTTGAAACTTCAAGGACTAAAGTCGCCATTTTGCAAAGCCGAACTTTATAAGGGTAATTTTGACAACTTGAAAATCCTTGAGGGTCTTTTATGAAAAATTAACATGTTTTGAATAACCCGGTGGACTAGATTTGACAATTTATGCATAAAATACGGTCTAAATATTTTTACATCTTTTGAGACTTTTCAAAGTGTTTTGGTTGGTTTTGCAAAGCAAGAAGGAACAAAAATGATGAGTATTTAGACACTCATCAATCCCCCACACTAAACTATTGCTAGTCCCTAGCAATCTTTTGAGAAAACTTAATGGATTTGAATCTCTTTACCAAAAGCCATTACTCGAGTAGCCAATTGTTTTAGTTCAAGTAAGAACCTTGGTACAATGATAACCAAATGATTTTGAGCAAATCACCGACTTTCAACGGATTTGATTTGTTCTTTACCGAAGCCGTTTGCTCGGACTAACCAACTCTTAGATAAAATATATTTGGTGGTGATTACCAATTATGGTTTTCAACCGCCTTTACCACAAGCCATAAACTTGCGGGCTAGCCAACTCTTCACTAATTAAAGATATGGTGAAATAACACCATACAATTTTGGGCAAATTGCAAGCCGTCAACCGGATTTGAGATATCTTTACCAAGAGCCGTTTGCTCTGGATTAGCCAATCCTTATGTGTGTTAGACATGGCGGATCGATAACCATATCTTTGAGTAAGTGAAAACACTTACTCCAAAAAAAAAAAAAAAAAAAAAAAAAAATTGGCCAAAAATAGGGAATTGGGTGGTATAATTACATGATAAAATTCGTGAGAATTCCCCCCACACTAGAAATGAATATTGCCCTCAATATTCAAAGTACCGGCTGTTATGCCGAAACTTAAAACCGAGTCGCTAGCTTGACTCGACCCCGAATTAATTTGTTCATAGGGAAGTAAGTGGAAGAGACAATCTCCATCGGACTTTCATTCAAGATGTTTGTATAAACATTGAAGTACGTGAAAGTTCCACACCGATGAGGTATACATAGAACCGCTCACAAATGATAAATGAAAATGCCGGGTCAAAATAATGTCTTCATTCCCGAAGGAGTGAAGAACAGGAGAAGCCACGGGATATGTGAAGAAGAGAAGGAAAGTCATGATAAAATCTTGACTAACTCATCATCACCCACGGAGAATTCATAATAGCATGAATCTCATCATTTAAGCTCAATTGGTCTAGACATATCCCGGTGTGTCTAGATCAAAGTAAAGTTATCATACTCGGTAGAGATATGATATGAGTGAGTTCATGGGGAACTCCTCAAAGTGAATGATTCATAATCGGGAGAGAAGTATGAGAATGAGAAGTGGTAATACCACTAATCTTCTCTCCCATATGATCAAACCGAATGTTTGCAATTCGGAATAGAATCATCGAACAAAGTTCACTATCCTCAAAGGGGATAGGATATGAAGTAGGCTTTTCATTAAAAGCCTCGATTCTAGAAATGAGAAGATTAACATTCAATAATGTAAGACGAAGAGCTTCGTCTTGGATTATTTCTTCATCATTCTCTTCTCCTAAGTCGACAAGCTCGGAAGGTAATTCCCCACATAACTTATGTCTCCACAAGATAAAGAATAGTCCTCATCGTAATCGGAGAACATCTCAATATGATCATTTTGGAAGACAAGAGGAGGAGGATATCACACATGATCAAGAATTCCCCGTGACTCTCTTGGAATTGGGACAAGGTTCTCAACACTAGACTTTATGAATTCGTCCGATTCCTTTTCGTGAGCAGTGTCAAGATGCTCGTCCCCCATGCTCGAGAGAGTGAGTGTGAACCTCGGGTGTGATAACAAAGAGACCGAGGGAGTTGAGAAGGACTAGCGCTATGGATTCTACAAGGGCCATTATTTCTCATCGCTAGTGATTCACCATATTCTTTTCTCCCTCAGATTTCCACGGATGGAATCTCAATCGATGAACTTGATGAATCTTTATAAAATTGTAGAATATCAAGGGTATCTTCATCATCACCGCCATCGAGAATGAAACGGAATCGAGAGCTAGATTTGGTACGCTTTTGTATTTTAATTAATTCCACAATAGAGTTTTCACCGGCAACTGGGAATCTAATTTAGCAACCGCTCTTGACCTAACAATTCTTCCATGGATTTTTGATTTGGATTATCTTGGGAATGTTTACATTCCTTCAAATCTTCACTAAATCCAAAAGATCAAGGAGAAGATTTTGAGGAAGTGGCTTAGCCGAGGTGGTGCACGATTCATTTGGTCTTGTAGAGGTTGGTCATGATACGAAGAGTCGTAATTGTTACAAGGAAATGGATTCCTTGTTTGACAATCGAGCTAAAGTGTGGACCTCCAGTACTCACAACAAAATGATTGTTGTGGTCGGTGATGTGAATAATATGGAATTTGGTCATTTCAAAGTCCCGAGTGTTACCGTAAAACTGCTCATAGACAAACGTGTTCCGGTTTGACACTCAAGTTCTTGATGAGGACCTCCACAAAATTCACATGAATATGTCCGAATCTCATGATGTGGTAGCCGATGGAATAAATCGGTCGTGTCATGGTAAGAATAGGGATCTTGGTTATAGACGGACCCATTTCACGACTCTACCATGCTAAACCGAGACAATTATCATCATTATGAGGCCACCACACCATTGACAACCAAGAAGGTGAGGATAAGACATAGAAAGAATCAAAGGGTTCCAGAGGGTAAGAAATGAAGAATCAAAAGGGTAAGAGGGTAAAGAGGAATATTTTTGGTATTTTTGAAAAACATGTTGTAAAAACACTAATTAAGCACAAAACAATCTAAACTAACTTTAAGCTATTTTTGGCTTTTTTGTGATTTTAGGCAAAAAGCGAATTAGAGCACTACAAACATCAAATTAAAGCAATTATCTATACTTAAACCAAATATCTTGAGAAAAATCCAAATAAGTCAGAAATAAGCTAATGAAGAGTAACATGACCAATGTTGACTTAATTTGACTTTTTTAGAAAATTGCAAGCAGACGGAAACTCTACCAATTCACTTTAATAACATTGAGATAACTTAACTAAACTAACTTGATTAATCAAAACAGATTTAAACTTGATATTGTAACAAGAACAAAATGGCGGGAAAACTAGATAAGGTGAAGCAGAGAATTGATGAAAAAGAACTTCTAAATTAAACTATAATTAACTTGTATAAGACAAATAACTTGAAACCCAGAAAGATTGTGCATTCAAAACTAGAAACGATTACAAGAAAATTAAAAGAAAGGTCTAAAACAAGTGACAACTTTTCTCTTCTGTCTTCTTCCTCTTTTATATGCCTCAGTGAGTGTCTCTCTCCCTCTTCTGGCCATTGGATTGGTCAAAATGATCCCAGCCTTTGATTTTCACTTTTGGCGCCAAATTCTTACCTGCTTAATCTTTGATTAGAGTGTTAGGTTTACTAAGCATTAAATGCTTCTTGGAGGTAGTGGAGGATGAGGGGACATGGAGAGGTGAAGATTAGCTGGAGGTGAGGGGTGGTCTGAATTTGCAGGCGTGAGTGGGAGAAAGAGGTGAAGTGGAGGGAAAAAGGAGTTGGGGGTTGACTGAGAGGTTGACCGGGTTTTATTAATAGACAAAGGGTTCAATTAGGGGGTTCAAGGTGGTATTTTGACAGGGGTTCAAGGTGGTTTGGATTTTGTATTAATAACAAGGACCATTTTGTAATTCACCAATTCTTGAGGGACCAAAAATGTAATTTTGCAAAGGTTATTATAAGGACTATTTTTGACAAGTTTAATTTACCCAAGGACCAAAAATAATAATTTTCAAATTAAAAATGTCCCGGGGTAATTTCTGTCAATCTTTGAAACTTCAAGGACTAAAGCTGTCATTTTGCAAAACTGAACTTTATAAGAGTAATTTTGACAACTTGAAAATCCTTGAGGGTCTTTTATGAAAAATTAACATGTCTTGAATAACCAGGGACTAGATTTGACAATTTATGCATAAAATACAGTCTAAATATTTTTTCATCTTTTGAGACTTTTCAAAGTGTTTTTGACTGGTTTTGCAGTGCAGAAGGAACAAAAATGATGAGTATTTAGACACTCATCACGGGGTAACTGGGCACAGTATTTGTGGAGAGTGTATGAACATCCATCTTGGCAACAGCTATAATATGGAAACGAGAGGGGTCTTACACACCCATAGCATACTTCAATAAGATCACGAGAGGAGTCTATTTTGTGCTTGTTGTTACCTTGGGATTCTTTATTAAGGATTAATAGATGATCTGGATGGCTCCAATGGTTAATCTCATATGTTTCATTATCATCAAGAATTACCTTTCCAGAATATAGCAGCTTCAGTGGATCAGTAAATGAGTATGACATGGGAAAATGCAGTAAATTCTTATCATGTTCTTCAGTTGCAACAGAGATACCTTGATCGTCTCTGCAAATTACATATTGAGTTTAGATGTGGAATTTCACAAGAAGAAAAATAAAAACAAAAACAGAGGAAGTGTTTGACCTTGGAGGTGGAGCATTTAAAGCACACTTAATGTGGGCAAAGTATCTACAATTTGCACAATGATACAGCCAGTCGTTTCGTAGGATGTATCTTTCGCAAAATTCGCAAAAATATTGAAAATTATAGAAATTGTCCGGAAGCAAATGGACAAGAACAAGTGGTTCTTGTCAAACCCCAAGCATGTAAGTCTTTTAAACTCAATTCCATTTCGTTTTAACTTTCAATATCAATTGCATACTATTAAAAAGGATTTTATAAGGAAAACGTAGCAATTTGAATCACTTAAAACGAGTACACGAGTCAAAAGTTATGGTCTAAACAAGTTGCCAAAATCGTCCGAACTTTCTCGTGGACGAACACTGGCACGCGAAACGAGGCATTTCTGGTCCGTTTCATGAAAAAGTTAAAACACGAAAGTTGTCCGGAACGACGTTTTCTTCAAAAACTCAGGAGCACGGGTCTAGAAAACGCATAACGAAGCCAAAATTTAATAAAAATCCGAACAGCCGTTATGTATAAGTTACAAAACAGGCATAACCCCCCCTACTTGCCCCTCATTTATCTACTTCATGTTAGAGGTGTTAGGGTCAACTAAGGTACCAATGTAAACCCCACCTGGGATACTACAAAACTTCCCCATAACCTGGTTAAAAAGCCTAGTCGTTATGCTTAAAAGCAGCCCTTCATTTTGGTCAAAAGTCATAAACACCAAAAAGCTTTTTACAACAAATATGTGGGAAAACATGGGATTTTTGATAAATTTGATTAGGAACTATCTTAGAAACATTAGTAATGGGTAAAACAACATTTCACAAGGTCGCATGCAAAAGAGATAGAGTTTTATGGTTTGAAAACGAAAATTGCCATTTGGTAAGAATAGCTTAAGTACCCACTTTTCCGTGATTAATATCTTGCAAGTTAAAAGTTTCAAAGCATGAGGTTTACACCGCTTTAAAGGGCTTGATGCATAGTTGTTAAAGCCCCAATAGCATCTTTAAAAACACTTATAGTCTATTTTATAATTAACCACAAAGAGGGTGACTCACGGACATTTTCATAAAAGGCCTTGTGTACACTTTTCAAAAATTGAGTCGTGGGAGTTATAGGATGATGGTAAATGACTTAAAAGAGTTAATAAACATATTACAACATCTCTAAGTGACCCCGTAGTGATGTGGTGGCGAGGTTCAAGAGCTTGAGTCACAACAAAGAGATAAATTGTAGGCCCAAGCCCGGTTTGTGGGCTTCAAGTCCATTAGAATTTAATCTCTCATTTAATTTAATATCGGATCAATCTCGATCCTTAAACCTATCTTGACTAAACCGAGCCGCCTCTTATATGTCACCTCATCAAACCCTAGTTACATAATTGTTATTATAAGTAGTGTTCACTAATAAACATAACCACATGATTTACAATGTCTAACACAAATGTCCACCATATCACCTATTACAATTGAATTGTGTATAATTTCGTCCAACCATGTTCCATTTTCATCCATCTTCCACATCTCAAAACGCCACTAAGTATATCATACCAAGATTTTCAAGTCACTAATCATCAAACCTTAACGATATTGTCGCAACACAACCTCCCGACAAAGACGCCAAAATATCAAATCGAATTAAAATCCTACTATAATATCATTTTCTTAATATTTTTGTAATATCATTCATATCTACAAATTATATACATCTTTTACACAATTATATGAATGTTTTGAAAATGTTTCAAAGCTCGATTTTGTGTGAATCTTGGTGGAAAAAGAAGAAGTGGTACACCGACCCACTACAAGATCCCACCTTATTCTCAAACCTAGTGGCCCGGTTGATTGGAACTCCTTTAAGCTCATCCTGCAGCTCAATCAAGCGGTCACAAGCCACGCATTCACTAAGATTATTTATGTAAATGAAAAGAATCGGATTAAATCTTTAAGATATTATGTTTAAAATCGAATTTTATAAACGTAAATGGAATGTCCTATGGCACCACGTCACTCTAAAAGGAAACACAGGAAATCTAACAAAAGATGTCGGTGTCAAAACATCTCATCTTAAAGATCAAACGACTAAAAATATTTGCAAATATGATTGTTACTCTTTTCACCCATCCATAAAAACACCCTTATGACACGTTTACAATTTGACTCACTACAAACATGATTTTAAAATAAATTCCATAAATCATATCTCAAACCATAAACCTAAACCAAAGGTAAAACATCCACATTATCAAAACTACTTATGTTTAAAAGGTAAAAAGTCTAACAACATTATTATCATTCTTTAATTCACGTAGACCAAACCCGAAATGAAAATCTTCCAACGTTACAACTGTAAAATGTCAAAAAACCGGGATGGTAGAAGATTTTATATTTATTAATCAATAGATTACAATTGAAAAACATCTTACCTCAAACAAAGCAATCCTTTAGCAGCTACACAAATGGAAAAACATCTTACACCAGATACAAGCTGTGCTTTCTGTTCGATTTGGCTTAACAATTTACACGACTTAGCTTACGACATAGACGACATACTTGATGAAATGGTTACCGAAGCTTTGGGGCGTCAGTTAAACCTTGAATCACATGCTATATCGTCTATGTCGCAGGCTAAATCATGTTTGATAGCCCAATAAACAGATCAAACTCCAACGACCGCCGTACTCCTAACAGAACCTTGTCTACTAAAATGTTTAAATGTAAAAATATAATAAAATGTAGAAGTCAAAAGGTAGCACAAGCTAATAATATAACTTGCAACACAGAACCAGTCTACTTCAAATTCATCTAGGCAACAAATAGCACTAACATCTCTATCAAATAAGCGTATTAGCGACTCTAAAAAAGTTGCCATATATCTCTTAACAGTAAATACATCATACAAACAAACGTTATTATATAAGAACTGTAGAAACATCTGAATGCATAAATCTGAGTAGTAACAAATAAATGCCAGAATCTCAGTTACGTATTTATATTGGCAACGTACAGCACTAAATATACTACTAAAAAGCATATTAGCGACTCTAAATTGTTGCCATAACTATTTCAATAAAAGGGTATTTGAGAAAATAAAAAAATAGGCTCAGGAAAATGTAAAAACTCATCAAATTAGCTATAAGCTTTCAGAGTTTGATGGTATGTTTGTTTTGGTCATCATAGCCTATACAGCTAAAGCAATTTTAAAAGACAGTAAATAAAAAGAAAAAAACAATGATAGATGCAAACTTACAAAAGCACATACCAAATAAACGGAACAAGGGAATGAGATGAAGGTGATTGTTAAAGATTGTGTTTATATAGCGGTGATGAAACCCTAATTCATTATTTACAAAGGCCCATGATGCATAAAGTATTGGGCGGCCCAAATTAGTTATGGTCATTTGATGATTGTATTTGATAAAATCTAAAATAACCCATAAATTTGTAGTTTTTAGTTTCTAAACCGAGAAAAGTAAGATCGGATCATCGTAACTTGACTCTACGAGAGTTCGATAGGATCTTTGATTATTACGACGTAGTCATTTATTGAGTTTACGACGACTTACGGATTACGGCGTAACTATTCTTCTGATTCTGACGTAATCATCACACCGTGACTTGATATTCGAAGATATTTAAGTTACGGTGTAACCACATTATTAGGTTACGTCAGTAGCGTGATCGAGCCTATAAATACAAGCCCTAAAATCTGCATTATTCATCATTCACTCACAACACAAAGGCAGAGAAGAGGGTTCCAAAGGCAGATCATACTCAGCATACGGAGCTATTTCCAAGGAGAAATCACACCATATCATCGATAAGCTTTAGCGATTTCTATTTCATTACACTTTAATTCATGTCTTCATTCATTATGTTAAACATTGAATTGATTATGTGTTTTAATATGATTAGCTAAGCACCTTTAGTGCTAACCTAGTTATGATTCCTTGATTGTGGTGTTTATGTTTCGCACTTCTATTATTGTTTCTAGTGTATGCATGCATAGTTCGTTGGTAGTTACCCTAGATTCGGTAGTTTTAAGTTGCGGTCGTATTTACTTGCTTGGAGAATTGACCAAGCACTATAGGGAAGTAGGTAGAGAGGTTGATAAGAATTGATCAAAGGACTATCAATCCTCTTGTGCGAATCGACCAAAGGATCACCGCTCGGAAGGAGGAACTTAATAAGTTAGGGATGTGTGTCTAAGATGCTAGCGCTTGGGCACACATTGTTTCGAATCTTGCATGTAGGGTACTTAATGACTTAGCATAGGTTGCTAGAGATCCCCGTCACCCCAAAGGGTAAGCCTTTGATTTCGGGTATGAACCTTTGTCTAATAGTCTATGACGAATTGACCAAAGGAGTCTAGCGAATTAAACCCCCCACTTGAAGCAATAGGACGTAATTAGAAAACATAGACATAACATGATAGGATGAATAATTAGGTTAGCAAACTTTCTCTCTAATTGTTCACAACCTCATTTAATTTCCACATTTTATTTCTCATTCTTTAGTTTAATTAATCTTTCAAACATTAATCTTTTAAAAATCGTGACACTATACTTAAATAGAATCCAAAACTACACACACTTAGGAACGACCTCGGCTTTACCACTTTCTATACTACTACGACCGGGTTCATTGCTCGTTAGTCAATAGCCAATAGGTAGGCGAGACCTTATAAATTTAAATCACGGTGAAAATCTTGCATCGAATTTTGGCGCCATATGGAGATATTAGGAATTTGTTTAAGTCTTTTTGTTGATTTATTCTTTTTTTTTTGTGTTTCTCACGATCTACTTTCAGTTTCAGATATAATGGCAGTTGTGGACATCAACAACCTCACTTTCGAGGAATACCTTGCAATGACTCGGGATGAGCAAGGGTCGGGGCTTGTTAGGCCGGCTATTGGAGCATATATACAATTCGAGATAAAGTCACAATTCATGAGGGAGCTACGAGCAAATCCCTTTTCTGGAAGCATTACCGATGATGCTTACGAGCATGTGGAAAATGTGGAGTACATTGTTAGCCTCTTTAGTATTCCAGGTGTCTCGAATGATCTTTGTTATGCTCAGTGTTTCCTATGACACTCACCTTGAAGTCGCAAGAAGATGGATCGATAGATTGCCCGCTTGAGCGGTTGATACATGGGCTCTCTCAAGAGATATTTCATTCAAATGTTATCCTCCTTCAAGGACGGCAAAACAACTCGAGGAGACCCATAACTTTAGACAAGAAGGTGATGAGACGTTGTACCAAGCTTGGGAAAGATACAACGATCTCCTTTACAAATGCCCTACTCATGACCTTAACACCGACAAAAGGTCAATATCTTCTACAAAGGCATCAACATTGCTACAAGACGGATGCTTTCACTCAGGGGGGCGATCCACGAGATGCCCCATACTCTAGCCATTAAAGTTATCCAAAATATGGCTGACCACTCTCAAAAGTGGCACGAAGAAGGGAGCAGTAGAAGTATGGTTGAAAACTTGGATTGCATTGTAGCCATTACTAATAAAATTGAAAACCTTGGTTGGGACATGAAAAAACTAAAATAGAATGTGCATGCTATTCAGGTAGGATGCGATACATGTAGAGGAGCTCACCTAGCCAAGGATTGCCCTTAACGACGATCGACAGGTCGAAGAGGTCAAGTATGGAGATGATAGACCCTTCTAAGGAAATAAAAGTGGGGGTAGATATCGTGACGGACTCCCCGGATATTACTCGAGGGGAGATAGCAAGCTCCTTTGTGGAAAGGAAATCTACATGAAGAATCAATAAATAAATACTTGAAAGAAGGCGCCAAGTGGCGGAATCGATAGGGATAATTTGTTTAAAAGTTTTCAAGTAGGAACAAAGGCTAATCTTTAAGCCCATGACGAGACTCTTAATACAAATAATCCGTAAAAAGTTTATTTATATTTCGATCTTCTAATGTTTTGTCGATAACAAGCGAAAATCATTTTAGCAAAACAAATAAAATAAGTAAATGTTTGAGCCAATAGTTTACTAATACACTTATATTTTCATATAAAACACTAAATAAGTAATAGTGTTTACATCTTATAAGAAATACATATGTATAACAACTAGTGTTTACATAATATGAAAATGTGTATATATTGTAATGGGTAAAAATCTAAGTACTTGACTCATTGACTAGATACATTGAATATTGTTAGGTAAAAACCAAAGTTCATGACCCATACCCATGGAGCTTGATCCATAACACATGACCCATTGTATGACATCATGCATGAAGTCATGTTGGGTATTATCCATGATCCATGACCAAATGTCTAGATACATTGCATCTTGTATAACCCATGATTCATAACCCATAACCCATAACCGGGTTTGCAACCCAAAATCCGGGCTTGGTGACCCAGTTGCCGGATCCCTTGGATTGCACTAGCGGATCCCTCCGAGAGGATCCATGGGAACAGGAACAATAGAAAATCGTACATAAATAGTGAGCCATTTCTCTTGCAACTCACCCTTTACATACTCTCTTATATTGTAAACTCTCTAACCTCGGATCCAAAGGATCTTTCTATGTAGTTTTGTGTTTGTGTGATTCTCTAGGTTCCTCTTAAAGGCGAGATCACCACCTCTTTAAGTCGAGCAAGCTCAAGTCCATGAGTTACTAAGCCGTCATCATCAAGACTCTTGAAGTTATCTTGTTGATAGTTCTTTCCTCCCTCCTTAAAAGTGTTATGTTGAAGGCATTAGTGAAGGTGCCAAAGAGTAAAGTCGAAGGCATTAGTGAAAGGTGCCACAACGTCGTGTCGAAGGCATTAGTGAAAGGTGCCAAGGGTACATTCGATATGGTGCATCGATGTACAAGATAGATAGGTTGGGTTAAAGGATATTGATATCCTTATGATGTTGTAATAAGGAGTGTGTCTCCTTTGGGATAGTCATGTATTGGTGTAGTGTTGGGTAATAGTTCCTCCTTTGTAATGGAACCCGGTATCTAGCCTTATGCGGATAAAGTGTAGGCGACGTTGTGATAGGTTTGGTTACCTCGTGGAAGAACCCGGTGTCTAACCTTGTGCCGGATAAATAGTAGCGGCGTTGTGAAGGCTTCTCCGCCACATTAAGGAGCTTGTGTTGTGTAGTGCTTACAAACTCGGCGGGGAACTCGGGGGTGGAGTAAGGCAAGGAAGGTGTCCTTGTAGCCGAACCACTATAAATACTCATGTTGTGGTTTTGTGTTTCTTACTCTTTATCGTTGCATTACTTATATAGTGTAAGGTTATTTTCGGAACCAAGAAAAGGTCGAGAACTGCGAGAACCGATCCGAGCCATCTATTTTTCAATCAATGGCTACAAATAAAGGTGGCATAAATGTAATAAATGAAACTTTAGATATTATTTTGTAAAGGATGGAGGGTTAATATAGTAATTTTGTTTTATTTTTTTCATTAACCGTCCTATTTTATTAATGAACCTCAATAAAATCTTTCATATTCGAGTTTATCTCTCTCTCTCCACGGAAAAACCTAGCCGCCTCTTTTTGTTGTTCTTATGGATCTCATCGTCACCATGTTTTTACACTTGTTCTCCACGTAGATTATTCATGTTAAATCGTACATGACATATTCTTTTCTCTTGATCGTAAATATGATCATGATGTTGATGGTTTACGCTTCTACAATCCAGATCGAGCATATGTAATCAAATATGATGGATTTTTAATGTTGTCGATCTCTTGTATCATCATGTCAACAGCTCCTGTAAGTTTTCTGATTCCGTTTTGGGTTTTTAATTTGAAAACGACACATATTCAGATCTTAAATTACTTTTAGATAAAGATGATCTTAAATTACTTTTAGATAAAGATGATGTTGATGAAAACGACACATATTCAGATCTTAAATTACTTTTGAAAGCGACATATATTCGGATCTTAAATTAATTTAGAAACGACACATATTCGGATATCTTGTATCATGATGTTGAAAACTACACATATTCAATTAATATACATGTTTATTGAATTATGAGTGCAGGTGAAGTTTCGTTACAGGAGGAAAGCGGATAAAGATGATGTTGATGATGCCGACCACGGCAACAAGAGAAGCAAAGGAAGAGATAGGTCTTGATCCTTCGCTAGTAAATGTTGTCGCCTTCTTCGAGGCTTTTTTGTCTAAGGTATGTCATCATGTCTTTTGCTCTCACATTCTTATGCTTTTATTCATCCGGTCAAGTGAAGATAAAATCGAGAGTTAATCGGTAAACATGGTGCGAGTAAATTCATAATTTTCTTTTACTTCTCTTAAGGTCAATGTTTTCGATGTCTAGTCCAATATTTTTGGATATTAGTCGTAATAATTTAATAAATTTGTAATAATATAATAGTTATAATTTTCTTTTACCTATTTTCGATGCGTGACTTTCAACCCATTTGACCATGCTTATAAAAAAGAACTTGAGACTTGTCGATGTGCTTTGTAGATTCATGCTTATTAATGTAAGGTGGATGTTGTTATCTGAGCTTGTCTTTGCCATATTGTCCGAGTTTCTAATCAAAAGTAAATGTGCATATGTGTTATAATTGTTTGTATGTGTTTCATGGGGTGTGCATATGTGTTTTAAGAGGATGCATATTTGTTTTATGGTTAGTATAAATTGATTTACATGTGTTTTAAGGGGAATGCATATTTGTTTTGGGGGATGCATACTTGTTTTATGATGGGTATAAATTTAATGAAAATACATGTGCAATGGTTGAGAATACATGTGCACAAAACATGTTTAGGTATTCGAGTTTACTTGTTGGTTTCGTTTTAATTTAGGATGTTATTATGGTTTATAATAAATGACGAATGCCTTGAAAGGATTTATATGTAGTCAAACATATATACTATTTATCATTTATCAAGATCATACCATTAGATGTGCCTAACAACATATTGTAACTATATTTATATTGCAAAAATCTTGAAGAAAACTTGTCTAGTAGAGAAGAACAATGACGTCTACAACAAAACACATGTATCGAAAGTACTTGTGCCTGTTGGAAAAAATTGTGAACATGCACCACTACGAAGAACACTTGTCTATTGGAGAACAACTTTGTGAACGAACAAGACACATGTGAGCGAAGATACATTTGCTCAACAAGAAAATACATGTGCACAATAGGAAAATACATGTGCTGTGAGAAAATACACCATGTACACGAATGCATAGTTGAATCTCAACTATACATTCTCTTTTTCTATTTGCAATTAAAGGAAATGTAATATAGGAGTGTAGATTTTGGGATTTTGCTAAAGTTTGTATTATCTCTTTTTGTTAAAAGAATGAAAATGTGTATGTGTTAAAAATGCTTATAGAAATTTACATGTAAATATATACATGTGCAATTAAAAGCAATTGAGCTCTAAAACATATGAAAATTTACATTATAAAAGAGCACATGTAAAATTATATTATTTAAAAGAAACACATGTGCACCTTGACTTATATAGAAAACACATATGCATCTTACCTTTTGAAATCATGAGAAAAAAAAATCCTATAATTTAGGAATTAAAAAAGCGGTTTTATTAAAAAAAATCAAAAAGAAAACAAAAATGTATTTTTACTATTGTGCCCTTTTAATTAAATAATAAAAATAAATATTTAAAAAAATACGATTGGTTGAAATTTGGTTCTCATGGTTCTCGACCTTTTCTTGGTTACGAAAAGAACCCTTCCTACTATATATATATATATATATATATATATATATATATATATATATATATATATATATATATATATATATATATATATATATATATATATATATATATATATATATAGTGTTGGAAAACCAGCGATGCGTGGGATTGCTAAGGGCGTGCTTTGCAGCGACACTTAAACCTCGAGGGCTGTTTTGCCAAGTTGCGAAAGATTATTAATGCTAAAGGACTTACTTTGAAACGACACTTGAACCTCGGGGCATGTTTCGCCAACTTGGCAAAGTTTGCATTAAATGCAAGGTTTGTTACAAAACCATGTACGCTTTTAGTTATATATATATATATATATATATATATATATATATATATATATATATATATATATATATATATATATATATATATATATCATATCTATCATAATCCAACACACACATTAAATAGATTGACATAAGTTGATCTAAATATTTTAAAACGAAGTTTTAATCGCTAAAACTATTCACCCCCCCCCCCATTCTAGTTTTCCACAATTGGTACCAGAGCTTCGTTACCAAGTTTCTTAGAGTATATTGTACTTTAAAAAACTTGATACGATCCGTGTATGTTTGAAAACTACAAAGAAGGAAATTTCTTAAAACAAAAGGTCATGTTTTTAGAAATCATTTTATTTTAAATGTTGGATAGTGATAGATTATTCTAACAATTTCTCGTTAAGAAATCTTCTTGCTAGGACTCTTCCAAAAGACTTCATTTCTATCCAAAGAAAAATGAAGCCAACACCCAAGGAAGAACTCAAAAGTAATGTCAACCTACTTCTACTAAGTACAATGAATTACTTTAAAAGCTCATAAAGTATTTCGGGTCTATGGTGTAACACCCCCAAAATGGCTCAGAGGAAGCACACAAGTATTGGGGTGCTACTAAATTGATACCACAACATAAGCCTATAACAACTGATTTTCATAAGGAAACTTTTATTCAATTTTAAAACAATGTTTACGTTATTGATTTGTGCGGAAAATGGCCCATTATAAAAGTGTAGTCCCAATACATAAATCGAATCGTCTATGACCATGCCATGCATTTGCCTTGCGCCTCAAAGATAAGCTATCACCTCAAAACACGAAAATACATGCTAAAAGGTGTCAACACAAGGTTGGTGAGTTCATAGATTTTAATTTGTAAAAGTTTTATGGACCACAAGATTTAGTATTTAATTCATTTCATTATGTGACCAGTTCACTCGGTCATGTTACCGCTCACTGGTCATGTTACAGTTCACTCGGCAATGTGACCCATTCATTCGGTCATGTATGTACATAGCAATGCGACCAGATTCAATCGGTCATGTGACCCGATTCACTCGATCATGCGAGCATAATAGTTTCAAGTACTTGTGTCCATATGTAAAAGCAAGCATTAACTTTACACTAGAATGAATTTAAGTAATCAAGTAATTGGCAAGTAAACACATAATACATTCAATCAATCAACATAGTTTGAGTAAACCGTTCACTTGTTCGGGTAAAATAAGCATTTAGTTTAAATTTAAATATCTTTTAATTCGTTTAATTTTTATGATCTAATTTCACTATATTTTTTAAAATTTTGTGTAAACATTCATTTTGATATATTTTTATGAATTTTTAATTTTTACATTTTTAGGTTTATTTTATTTTGATTCAAATTTTTATAACTTTACCCTTTATTTCAAATCAATACAAACTTTACTTATCAAAATCATTTACTTTTGGGAAAGCGTTTGACGGGAAAAAATTTGTGAAGGTCTTTTTATATGCGGGAATAATAATGTCACGGGAAAGATACGGAAAACCCAAACAAACACATACAACTAACACATATACATTTGGAGTGTTGTGAAATGAATTCACTAAGCGGGTAGGGAATTGCGAGGAGAGTTGGGTTAGCAATTCATTTACTATATTTATTATATAACTATATTTATCACCGCTGCGCGGGTATCCAACTAGTATTTATTAAATAGATTACAATTGAAAAACATCTTACATCAAACAAAGCAATCCTTTACCGACTACACAAATGGAAAAAATCTTACACCGGATACAAGTTGTGCTTTATGTTCGATTTGGCTTAACAATTTACACGACTTAGCTTACGACATAGACGACATACTTGATGAAATGGTTACCAAGCTTTGGGCGTCGCTTAAACCTTGAATCACATGCTATATCGCCTATGTCGCAGCTAAATCGTGTTTGATAGCCCAAGCAACAGATCAAACTCCAACGACCGTCGTACTCCTAACAGAACCTTGTCTACTAAATGTTTAAATGTAAAAATATAAATAAATGTAGAAGTCTAAAGGTAGCACAAGCTAATAATATAACTTGCAACACGTAACCGCCTACTTCAAATTCATCTAGGCAACAAATAGCACTAACATCACTATCAAATAAGCGTATTAGCGACTCTAAAAAGTTGCCATATATCTCTTAACAAGAAGAACATCATACAAACAAACGTTATTATATAAGAACCGAGAAACATCCGAATGCATAAATCGAGTAGTAACAAATAAATGCGAGAATCTCGCTTAAGTATTTATATTGTAACGTCTGACACTAAATATACTACTAAAAAGCATATTAGCGACTCTAAATTGTTGCCATAACTATTTCAATAAAAGGGTATTTGAGAAAATAAAAAATAGGCTCGGAAAATGTAAAACTCATCAAATTAGCTATAAGCTTTCGAGTTTGATGGTATGTTTGTTTTGGTCATCATAGCCTATCAACTAAAGCAATTTTAAAAGACAAGAATATAAAAGAAAAAACAATGATAGATGCAAACTTACATAAGCACATACCAAATAAACGGAACAAGGTAATGAGATGAAGGTGATTGTTAAAGATTGTGTTTATATAGCGACTGATGAAACCCTAATTCATTATTTACAAAGGCCCATGATGCATAAAGTATTGGGCCGGCCCAGATTAGTTATGGTCATTTGATGATTGTATTTGATAAAATCTAGAACTAAAGTTATTACTCGAGACTACCCAGCAATGACCCTTACTGCGATCATTCTTTATGTCACTTTTAGTTTTTTTTCTCCTGCGATATACAGCCGACCTTTTAAGCAGAGTAAAAAGGCTGACATTTATTATTCTTCGTTTTCAAAAAAGCCCATCTTTTTTACACTATATATAAAATTATGTACAAAATAAAATAAATGGGGTATTTATATGGTTAAAAGCAAGGTTTTCAAGATCGGGATTCTACCCATGATCGTTTTCGTCTTTGCAAGATCGTAAGATAGAATCGGGATATTAAGATCCTACTCTTATGTTATTTCTTAATAATTTTTATAATATTATACAAATCTACAAATTATTATACCTTATAAGCATAAAATATTATGAATATTTCATAGAAATGTTGTCCTAAATTATGATAATGAAATGTTAAAAGAGATTAACATGTTGTTTTTTGAATTCTACAATAAAAATAACCCATAAATTTGTAGTTTTTAGTTTCTAAACCGAGAAAAGTAAGATCGGATCATCGTAACCAAACACTACGAGAGTTCGATAGGATCTTTGATTATTACGACGTAGTCATTTATTGAGTTCTGACGAGCTTACGGAATTACGGCGTAACTATTCTTACTGTTTCGACGTAATCATCACACCGTGACTTGATATTCGAAGATATTTAAGTTACGGTGTAACCACATTATTAGGTTACGTCGTAGCGTGATCGGGCCTATAAATACAAGCCCTAAAATCGCATTATTCATCATTCACTCACAACACAAAGGCGGAGAAGAGGGTTCCAAAGGCGGATCATACTCGAAGATACGGAGCTATTTCCAAGGAGAAATCACACCATATCATCGATAAGCTTTAGCGATTTCTATTTCATTACACTTTAATTCATGTCTTCATTCATTATGTTAAACATTGAATTGATTATGTGTTTTAATATGATTAGCTAAGCACCTTTAGTGCTAACCTAGTTATGATTCCTTGATTGTGGTGTTTATGTTTCGCACTTCTATTATTGTTTCTAGTGTATGCATGCATAGTTCGTTGGTAGTTACCCTAGATTCGGTAGTTTTAAGTTGCGGTCGTATTTACTTGCTTAGGAGAATTGACCAAAGCACTATAGGAAGTAGGTAGAGAGGTTGATAAGAATTGATCAAAGGACTATCAATCCTCTTGTGCGAATTGACCAAAGGATCACCGTTCGGAAGGAGGAACTTAATAAGTTAGGGATGTGTGTCTAAGATGCTAGCGCCCGGGCACACATTGTTTCGAATCTTGCATGTAGGGTACTTAATGACTTAGCATAGGTTGCTAGAGATCCCCGTCACCCCAAAGGGTAAGCCTTTGATTTCGGGTATGAACCTTTGTCTAATAGTCTATGACGAATTGACCAAAGGAGTCTAGCGAATTAAACCCCCCACTTGAAGCAATAGGACGTAATTAGAAAACATAGACATAACATGATAGGATGAATAATTAGGTTAGCAAACTTTCTCTCTAATTGTTCACAACCTCATTTAATTTCCACATTTTATTTCTCATTCTTTAGTTTAATTAATCTTTCAAACATTAATCTTTTAAAAATCGTGACACTATACTTAAATAGAATCCAAAACTACACAGCACTTGGGAACGACCTCGGCTTTACCACTTTCTATACTACGCACGACCGGGTTCACTGCTCGTTAGTGCAATAGCCAATAGGTAGACGAGACCTTATAAATTTAAATCCTGGTCGAAAATCTTGCATCAGAATTTTGGCGCCGCTGCCATGGAGATATTAGGAATTTGTTTAAGTCTTTTTTGTTGATTTATTCTTTTTTTTTTGTGTTTCTCACGATCTACTTTCGCCGGATATAATGGCAGTTGTGGACATCAACAACCTCACTTTCGAGGAATACCTTGCAATGACTCGGGATGAGCAAGGGTCGGGGCTTGTTAGGCGGCTATTGGAGCATATATACAATTCGAGATAAAGTCACAATTCATGAGGGAGCTACGAGCAAATCCCTTTTCGGAAGCATTACCGATGATGCTTACGAGCATGTGGAAAATGTGGAGTACATTGTTAGCCTCTTTAGTATTCCGGTGTCTCGAATGATCTTTATGCTCGAGTGTTTCCTATGACACTCACCAAGTCGCAAGAAGATGGATCGATAGATTGCCCGCCGAGCGGTTGATACATGGGCTCTCCTCAAGAGATATTTCATTCAAAATGTTATCCTCCTTCAAGGACGGCAAAACAACTCGAGGAGACCCATAACTTTAGACAAGAAGGTGATGAGACGTTGTACCAAGCTTGGGAAAGATACAACGATCTCCTTTACAAATGCCCTACTCATGACCTTAACAGCCAGCAAAAGGTCAATATCTTCTACAAAGGCATCAACATTGCTACAAGACAGATGCTCGACTCACAGGGGCCGATCCCTGAGATGCCCCCTACTCTATCCATTAAAGTTATCCAAATATGGTGACCACTCTCAAAAGTGGCACGAAGAAGGAGCGAGAGAAGTATGGTTGGAAACTTGGATGACATTGTAGTCATTACAAATAAAATTGAAAACCTTGGTAGGGACATGAAAAACTAAAATGTAATGTGCATGCTATTCAAGTAGGATGTGATACATGTAGAGGAGCTCACCTAGCCAAGGATTGCCCTTTAAAACGACGACCGACGGTCAAAGAGGTCAAGTATGGAGATGATAGACCCTTCCAAGGAATAACAGTGGGGTTAGATATCGTGACGGACTCCCCGGATATTACTCGAGGGGAGATAACCGAGCTCCTTTTGTGGAAAGGAAATCTACACTTGAAGAATCAATAAATAAATACTTGAAAGAAGACGCCAAGTGGCGTAATCGATAGGGATAATTTGTTTAAAAGTTTTCAAATAGGAACAAAAGCTGATCTCTTAGCCCAAGACGAGACTCTTAATACAAATAATCCGTAAAAAAGTTTATTTATATTTTACGATCTTCTAATGTTTTGTCGATAACAAACGTAAAATCATTTTAGCAAAACAAATAAAATAAGTAAATGTTTGAGCCAATAGTTTACTAATACACTTATATTTTCATATAAAACACTAAATAAGTAATAGTGTTTACATCTTATAAGAAATACATATGTATAACAACTAGTGTTTACATAATATGAAAATGTGTATATATTGTAATGGGTAAAAATCTAAGTACTTGACTCATTGACTAGATACATTGAATATTGTTAGGTAAAAACCAAAGTTCATGACCCATACCCATGGAGCTTGATCCATAACACATGACCCATTGTATGACATCATGCATGAAGTCATGTTGGGTATTATCCATGATCCATGACCAAATGTCTAGATACATTGCATCTTGTATAACCCATGATTCATAACCCATAACCCATAACCCGGTTTGCAACCCAAAATCCGGGCTTGAGCTGACCCAGCTGCCAGATCCCTTGGATTGCACTAGCCGGATCCCTCTGGAGAGGGATCCATGGGAACCGGGGAACAATAGAGAAAATCGTCTATAAATAGTGAGCCATTTCTCTCTTGCAACTCACCCTTTTACACATACTCTCTCTTATATTGTAAACTCTCTAACCTCAGATCCAAAGGATCTTTCTATGTAGTTTTTGTGTTTGTGTGATTCTCTAGGTTCCTCTTAAAGGCGAGATCACCACCTCTTTAAGTCGAGCAAGCTCAAGTCCATGAGTTACCAAGCTTCGTCATCATCAAGACTACTGAAGTTATCTTGTTGATAGTTCTTTCCTCCCTCCTTAAAAGTGTTATGTTGAAGGCATTAGTGAAAGGTGCCAAAGAGTAAAGTCGAAGGCATTAGTGAAAGGTGCCACAACGTCGTGTCGAAGGCATTAGTGAAAGGTGCCAAAGGAGTACATTCGATATGGTGCATCGATGTACAAGATAGATAGGTTGGGTTAAAGGATATTGATATCCTTATGATGTTGTAATAAGGAGTGTGTCTCCTTTGGGATAGTCATGTATTGGTGTAGTGTTGGGTAATAGTTCCTCCTTTGTAATGGAACCCGTGATCTAGCCTTGTCCGGATAAAGTGTAGGCGACGTTGTGATAGGTTTGGTTCTACCTCGTGGAAGAACCCGGTGTCTAGCCTTGTACCGGATAAATAGTAAGCGGCGTTGTGAAGGCTTCTCCGCCACATTAAGGAGCTTGTGTTGTGTAGTGCTTACAAACTCTCGAGTGGGAACTCGGGGGTGGAGTAAGGCAAGGAAGGTGTCCTTGTAGCCAGAACCACTATAAATACTCATGTTGTGGTTTTGTGTTTCTTACTCTTTATCGTTGCATTACTTATATATATATATATATATATATATATATATATATATATATATATATATATATATATATATATATATATATATATATATCTATCATAATCCAACACACACATTAAATAGATTGACATAAGTTGATCTAAATATTTTAAAACAAGTTTTAATCGCTAAAACTATTCACCCCCCATTCTTGTTTTCCACAATTGGTACCGAGCTTCGTTACAAGTTTCTTAGAGTATATTGTACTTTAAAAACTTGATACGATCCGTGTATGTTTGAAAACTACAAAGAAGGAAATTTCTTAAAACAAAAGGTCATGTTTTTAGAAATCATTTTATTTTAAATGTTGGATAGTGATAGATTATTCTAACAATTTCTCGTTAAGAAATCTTCTTGCTAGGACTCTTCCAAAAGACTTCATTTCTATCCAAAGAAAAATGAAGCCAACACCCAAGGAAGAACTCAAAAGTAATGTCAACCTACTTCTACTAAGTACAATGAATTACTTTAAAAGCTCATAAAGTATTTCGGGTCTATGGTGTAACACCCCAAAATGGCTCGGAGGAAGCACACAAGTATTGGGGTGCTACTAAATTGATACCACAACATAAGCCTATAACAACCGATTTTCATAAGGAAACTTTTATTCAATTTTAAAACAATGTTTACGTTATTGATTTGTGCGGAAAATGGCCCATTATAAAAGTGTAGTCCCAATACATAAATCGAATCGTCTATGACCATGCCATGCATTTGCCTTGCGCCTCCAAAGATAAGCTATCACCTCAAAACCTGAAAATACATGCTAAAAGGTGTCAACACAAGGTTGGTGAGTTCATAGATTTTAATTTGTAAAAGTTTTTATGGACCACAAGATTTAGTATTTAATTCATTTCATTATGTGACCAGTTCACTCGGTCATGTTACCAGTTCACTCGGTCATGTTACCAGTTCACTCGGCAATGTGACCCATTCATTCGATCATGTATGTACATAGCAAATGCGACCAGTTCAATCGGTCATGTGACCAGTTCACTCAGTCATGCAGGCATAATAGTTTCAAGTACTTGTGTCCATATGTAAAAGCAAGCATTAACTTTACACTAGAATGAATTTAAGTAATCAAGTAATTGGCAAGTAAACACATAATACATTCAGTCAATCAACATAGTTTGAGTAAACCGTTCACTTGTTCAGGTAAAATAAGCATTTAGTTTAAGTGAAAACGAGCATGTATTCTCCCCCAAAACAGTTATAAAAACAGGTAAAAGTAGGGGCTATGAAACTCACCTTGGCAATTAGTAGTCCGAAGGGAATTAAATCAATTAGTAGTAGTGCATGGCTCCGACACGCAACCTAATTTAATACGGAAATTTAGTCTTTACACATGTTTAAGACTCGATAAAGTTTAACTAACTTTATAAATTTTTAAATGTTTGTGTTGTTGTTGTTGCTCATGTGGCATCATTTATCTTAAATTAATTTACAAAGATTTGGGTGGATTTCGACATGAGGGTATGACATGGAAGGAATCTCGAAGAAGGAATTCGACTTTGGTTCAATGATGACCAAATGATAATATACTAAGAATAGTATGCTTATAATAAGACGTTGTCGGTGCGAGCGGAAAGATACATATATTAAGTGTATATATCTTTATATATATTTATGACATAATGTATTTGTTTTAAGAAAACCAAGTCTTAAATAGATTTACCCGCAATTTGTATTTCAAAAATACAATGTAGATTTTAATAATTGCATTTCGTGTAATATGTTTTGAAAAGTTATATATATAATAAGTGTATATATATTTTTTCATGTCATTTAATATTAACAGTAAATTAAGCCTTAACTTAATTTATATACAATTTGTATTAGAAAAATACTATGTGAGTTTTCTAATACATACATTTCATTAATAAATAGGTTTTTCTGAAAATTTGGTATGTCTAATGTGTATATTCATGTTTAAATGTCAAAACTATATGTCTCATTTTATCAAGTCTAACATCCGGTTTTAATAATTAAACTTGTATGTTTATGTCTCGTATAATTTATAAGTCGAGATGAATGAGAGTCATTATTTATAAAAAATGTTTTTCCATGTTAATACTAATGTCTTTACAAATTAAGTGACGGGAAAACGAGTCGTAAAAGCTATATTGGAAGTGTCGGGCGAGGTTGAATAATATGTGCGGGTTGTGGCCCGAAGCACAAACGGGATGGACACTTATTAATTGGTAAATGGGTCGCGGCCCAAGTACCAACTAAACGGACCATCAAAGTTACCCACAGGCTAGATGGCCCAATAGTAACTCGAATGTACACTGAGTAAATTTGGCAGACAGAATTTGTTTAGTGCAACTTTTATGGAAAAAGAGTGTGTAATATGAAAAGGAATACTAAACTTGAAACAAGTGATAGACTCGGGTATTTGAGCACACGACTTGAGATTCGACCAACGAGACTCCCGGCTATACGCCTTGAGTTTACGATAAGTTCACCACGAGTCAAAGACTCGTGTCACAATGGTCAAGACCTTGTGGTGTCTTGTCTAGAGCCACGTGCGATTAGAACCAAAATGCAAAAACTCGAGCTTTCTAATCTATTTTCGCAATGTATTGACATTAGACAGGATAATCCAAGAGATCTAAGCCGAGATTAGTCTCTCACGCAAAAAGAACATAGTCGAGCTAAAGGTAATTAAACACGGAACATAACCGAACAAATAAGTCGTCAAGCCTTTCTAACTAGGTCGAAAAGAGAGAATGGCTAATAAGTAGTTCATAAATATATCGAGGATGAACCTGAACTTTTAAGAGTTTCCCCATTTAGCCAAAAGAACAACATTAAGCTGATGTGCTTTTTAGGATAAGCTGAAAATAAATAGTTAACATATAATCTGAATATAAGCTGAAAAGGGTAAGCCGAATCACAACTTAAAATGTTTTTATTTTTCCCTTTTGGTTCTCGACAACAACAACAACAACAATTAAAAGAATCATTTTTCCTTATTAATTTCATAACACCATTATCAATTTATTCAACACCAAAATAAAACAATATCACTCCTACTTTATTAATACCATTCGGTATGAACAAGGAAGTTTATAATTTCAAATTGGACCAATGAAATTACAAAATTAATAGATTCAACATGATAACAATTGAATGTCCTTACAATAATTCTTGTGGGTCGAATGGGTATGAGCACCGAAAACCACAAGCCAATCGGAGGAGACTCGAGATGAATTAGAACAATTAACTCCTAGAGTAGCTTCCTCTTCACCCGATTATAAAACCACCAACTTAATTTAAAAACCCTTTGATATGATGGAACCCTATTTTTGTATGAACCCTAATTCGTGTTTTTGTGTGTGAAAAGTGAAGGTCCTGTGAAAGATTGAAATTTATTTATAGATGAAAACATGGAGATGGAAACCCTAGGCTTTCTTGACCACCTTGTAGAGTGATATTATTTCTTGGCACACGTTTCTTCTCCATAGCCACGCCCAAGGCCTCATGTGATGACTAGTGATGTAGGATACTATTTGGGAGGATGATGAAGATGATTTCGTGCTTTGACTTTCAAAAGGAGAAGAACACACCATTTGGTGTTTTGAGCGTGGGAGATGTGTGGGAGCAGAAAAAGAGCTGGAGCAAAAAAAGTGGGATGAGATTTATTTATTCTTTTGTTTTATTATACCATATAGTACAATCTGTGCCCGTGTTTTGACGAATCTCCGTGTAATTATACCTTCACGGTATCCGCGAAATGTAAAAATTTATTTTGGAAGCGTTTTACGAGTGTAATAATATGGTATTATTATTACGTAGGATTTAGATTATAATTGTTTGTCAGTTAATAATTTGGTGTCGGTATGCGTGCGGTGTCGTGTTTTTAATTCACGAGATAACCTCTCGTTTTAAAATATCGACAATTGTCGAAAAATAACCGATTTGAATTTTTGACGTGATAAATATTATTATAATAATCCGAAATTTTTCGGGTTGTTATATATGGTCTCTAAAACCATAAAAAGAACTTAGAGGTATGTTCACTTACCCACAAACTAGTTGATCTTTACTTAGAATACTCTTATATGGATATGTTGATGATTTGTGTCTTTCTTCTATGATAAAAACCATGCATATAAATATTGTCTTATAAAACTATATGAACACATTAATTAGGACATTAACTTCAAAAGTCGTAGGTCTCCAAAAAATCTCTCTTCACTACTTTCCTTACTTACTCATCATCGGGAATAGTATTCCTTTTTGATTCTCTTAAAAATTACTAAATATTATCAAACCTACGCCATCGCAAAATAGACCTTTGATGGTTAACTTACCAAATATTCAATTAACCGTCAAAACACCTTGGCCAAACGATATTCAAATAGGAACTTCATTCTACAAGCTCTTTTTCAAAATAAGTTATTGTATAACTTATTACAAGTAAATGAATAATTCCAAATACATTTTTTCTCTCTGATGGTGGATCCCATAAGTTGTACTAGCGGGATCCCTAAAACAATGGATCGAGGGAACGTGTCACGTACATCGACTATATGCTTTTCAAAACCCAAAATAATCCATTTTCCTCTTCCTTCAAACTCAAAATGACCCAATCTCGCTTCAATCCCATAGGGCTTCATACTCTCAAGCATCTCATTCTTGAACATCATTGTAAGTAATTACACTCATATGTTCTATTCATCATCATCTTCATCCTAGGGTTTATGTTGTTTAGATTTTTTAATTAAGATTCTAATTGATCACCAGTTTAAGAAATTAGGTATTGTAAAATTAGTTTTATTACAAATAGGTTCTATACAATTAAAGGTTTCAAAACAACATTGTTAATACAAATCAAAACCATACACCCATCTTAACAAATTTTACCTAATTGGAACATTTGTTTTTCTAGGATCAATCATGCCTAAAGCTACCCAACAAGATCACAATGACACCGTTCACTACCTTTCTAGATACTATCGGAAAGAAGGACTTTCAAAAACCAATCGCAAAATCTTCAAAAAGCTTGAAAAACGACTTATCCGCAAAGGTCGTGTAGTTAAGAAATGTTTCTTTGAAAACACCGGCATTCATCAAGTCTTTTCGGCAATCAACTTTGATTGTCTCTTAGAAATTGATGAACAAATTTGTTCGGTCTTTATTTTGAATTCTACAAAGTGTTAGGATTGTTTGAAACAATGATGAAAGTATCTCAATCGCTTTCATTATAAACAATCAAAGTATTACCTTACCCCTCAACACATTCGCACAAATCCTTTGCATACCATGTGAAGGAATTTTTATGTATTCCCAAGATTGGTCAATAGCCGCTCAATCCTTCGCATTAGACTCCAAACCTATCTATCACACTCATCTCGATGACCTCATAGTTGTTCGAGACACCATCTTCAAGAAAAGAGTCGACCAATCTCGTCTCAATCGCAACAAAGAACTCATTCATCGTGATCCCTTTCAAATGGAACTCTCCGAGATGATTCCCATTTACAAAAAGTGGGAAGAAATCCTTAGATAAAATGTCATTTGCTTGGTTGGGAACAAAGACCATCCCAATACGTGTCTTGTCCAAATGATCTATTGTCTCATCTACCAAAGACCATTTAATCTTGCCTATTACATGGTTTAAAGGTTGGTAGGTGTGTTCAAAGCCAATAACATGGTACTTCCTTATGGTATGCTCCTAACACGACTCCGTGAGTATGTTAGTGCAATGCAACCTTCTCCTATTACCGATGATCACTTTCATGCTAACCATGTTATGGTACCAGTTACCAAACAACCTCCTAAACGATCGTGATCAATGGAAAAAGGCCTCGTGCTCTCTCGGACTCTTCGGATGAAGAAGAAGAAGTTGAAGTTGATCCCGTCCCTAACTTTCGGATCGACCCCATGGCCTACTATGAACAACTTCCCACTCTTCCAAATGAGTCTGAAGAATTAAGCAAACCAAGGGGATGATCAAATGTTTAACTCACTACCTCATGAATTCGGGAAAGAAGAAGTGAAGAGATTGACGAAAGAAACATTATGTTTATCTTTATGGTTGTTTTAGAAATTTTATTAAACAATGTATGCTCATGATCGTGCTAGACTTACTTTGTTTATTTTATTCTAATGTTTGGATTGTTATCATAATAGGTTGACGTTGTGCGCTATGTATTTTGTACCTTTGCTTATATTAATGTTTGCTTCCAGTAGAAACCTTTAGTATTAGTATGCGACACCTAGTGCAATTTCTGCACACTTTCTATGAAGCTACTGGTCTGCAGTAGCCGGATCCCTCATTTAGAACTAGCCAGATCCCTCCATTAAGGGATCCGTGGGATCTGGGCAGACAGAAGTAGACTTACAAACTTCCTCACTTCAATCCATTCTTCCAGACCTTATCATACTAGCTAAACATGATACTTTAGGATCACTTAAGTCTTCCTCAAGCTCAGTAGGTCTCACACTCACTCATAGCTAACTTAGTGTGGAAAACTAAAAGGGGGGTTAATAGTTTTACCAATTAAAACTTCCTTTTAAACTATTTAGATCGACTTATGTCAATCTATTTGGTTGTGTGTGTTGGATGTTGATAAACAAGCATATAAAGATATGTAATGAGAAGATAAGAGTAAAAGCACAAAACCACAACGCAGTATTTATAGTGGTTCGGCTACAAGGACACCTTCCTTGCCTACTCCACTCCCGAGTCACCTACTCGAGAGTTCGTAAACACTACACCAATCTCCTTATGGCGGAGAAGCCTTCACAATGTCGCCTACCCTTTTTCAGGTGCTAGGCTAACCACCGGGTTCTTTCACTCCAAGATGAACCACACCTACACAACGTCGCCTACCCTATATAAGGTACTAGGCTAAGTACCTAGTTCTTTCACTCCAAGGTGAACTACACCTGCACAACGTCGCCTACCCTTTATTAGGTACTAGGCCAAGCACCTAGTTCCATTGTAATGGAGGAACTACTACCACACTACACCAACGACTAATCCCAAAGGAGATCTACTCCTTTACAACATCATCAAGGATATCAATATCCTTGGGTCTAATACTAGTCTATCTTGTACATCGAAACACACCATATCGAATGTACATCTAAGGCACCTTTCACTAATGCCTTTGACTAGATCTACAAGACACCTTTCACTAATGTCTTGTGTCTTCACTTCTATGCACCTTTCACTAATGCTTCTAGTCTTGACTTCTAAGCACCTTTCACTAATGCTTCTTGTCTTGACTTCTAAGCACCTACCACAAGTGCTTATGCTATGACGATAGATATCCTTCACTAATATCTTCGCCTTGACACTTGAGAAATCTTTCACTAATGTCTTCAACACTATACTTCTTTGAAGAAAGAAAGGAATCATCAACAAGAAGACTTGATGGCCTTGATGATGAGGAAGCATGGCAACTCATGGACTTGAGCTTGCTCGGCTTCAAAGGTGGTGATCTTGCCTTTAAAAGGAACCTAAAAGATCACACAAAAACAAAACTACGAACATAGATCTCTTGGATATGAGGTTAGTGAGTTTTAACTCGGGGAGAAAGTGTGTTAGAAAGGGTGAGAAATAATGAAGAAATGGCTCACTATTTATAGAGGAAAATCCTCATTCCCCGGATCCCACGGATCCCTTCCACAAGGGATTGTCTAGCGTTAAGCTAGGGATCCGTGGGACGCCCACTACCCATGGGTATTTTGGTTATGGTCATAGGTCATGGGTTGAACCATGGATCTTTGGCTAGATACAATGTATCTTTGAGTGCAATGCACTTGGTCACTTGGGTATGGGTTGATCCATGGGTTGTGGATATTATCCATGTATGATATAAGCATGATGTCATGCAATGGGTTATGGGTCAAGATCCGTGGGTTATGGGCTTTGGGTTGTACCCAATTACATTCAATGTATTTGCCCAATGGGTTGTGATACTTAAGTTTCTACCCATTTATATTACACAATATACTACATACTAGTTATGTGTATATTTTATCCAAATATGTAAACACTAGTTGTTGTACATATGTATTACTAAATCATAAAATCACTTATACTTGTTTTAGTGTTTTATGTGAAAATGTGAATATGTTATAAACTATTAGTTCAAACAATTTACGTATTTTATTTGTTTCGTTAAAATGATTTTACGTTTGTTATCGACAAAACATTAGAAAATCGTAAAATATAAATAAACGTTTTTACGGCTTATTTGTATTAACAATCTCCCCTTTTGTTGATGACAAAACATAAAATTATTTAAAGGAAAACTAAAATTGTAAAAGTTTAAATTTGTAGTTTTACTTTCTTCTCCCCTTTTGTCGAAACAAAAGTGTTTGAAAAGAAAGCAACACATCGTTTTATGAAAAACATGTGAAAGAAATAAAATAAAAGATATAGAGAGCAAGTAGCAGGGAAAGGATCTCGTCTTTACTCCGCTTGACGAGTTCATCCCTATGTAAGGCGTCAAGAAAGTGATACTAATCTAGTTTGTTTGCAAGTAAGTTTGCAAAAGATTTCGTCTAAGTGACGAATGTGCTCCCCTGATGATTGCAATTATGCAAGGGGATGTCACGAAATGTAAACCTAGTATTGCAAGTAATTTGCAATGTATTGCTTTGACATAAAGCTCCCCTCGCTTTAGGATGTCAAAGTCTTCATGTAAATTGAATAACTACAAAATAAAGGTTAGAAAGCAAGTATAATTTACAATTTCTGCAAATGTGGTCCAAGTTTGTAGAAAATAGCTTTACATCTCCACGGATCCCACGGTTCCCTCTAGTAGGGATCCGTCTAGGTAATCGAGGATCCGTATTAATGCTTAATTTCAAAGAAGGTGATATAATAAGTAATATTATCACAAAAATGAGATATGAATACAAAGTAATCATATGCTCAACAAAGTAACAAGTAGCATGTAATTCTATTTAATAAAACTAGAGTTATGATATACATGACTCTAAAAACTAAGAAAATAAAAGAATACATGACTAGGAATTTCTAAACCAACTATTGCTTGAAGCTAGGACACCACTAAAATCTTCTAGCTAGAGTTTTGTTTAGGTTTAATCTCGTCGAAACGTTCGAGGAGATGATAAAACATGAAACGTTGGTCTTCTCGTACTTCATGTATCAAACTTTCAACATGTTGACAATGATAGCAATCTTTGTCATGGCTAGGTAGTGGTGGTGGAAGAAATGAAATGGCTTGATGTGAAGGATCAAGTGAAGCGGCTTGTGGAGCTTCAAACGATGGAGGGATTGGTGGAGGCGCATTTGAGAATAGCTCGACTAAGAATGATGGTGGTTGTTAGAAAGTGTCAAATTCCATATGGTCGGTGGTTGACTTTGATGTTTTCTCATAATCCAAATGGGATTATATGATGGAAAGCAGCGAAAAGGTAGTGGAGCAAGTGTTAACTCAACACCTTGATTTTGTACCATTATTCCTCCTAATGAGGAGAATGTTGTCGTGAGCGGATGAGACGCCTAGGAGGCAAGTCCTCTAAATTGTAGAGGTGTGGTGATGATAGTGGGATGTAAATGAAATAGCTCTAGGAACCAATGGTGATGGTTTAGTGGAGATGATATTGTTTGGCCTAGGAGGTATGGTGGTGTTTGGCATTGGTAGTTTTGTGGGTACTATCCTTTTAGGAATTGGTTTGATTGGATGAGGAGGGATCCTATCATTTGTTGGCTTGACCGGAGATGATTCGGTTGAAGAGATTTCGTATATAACACGCGCCTTTTTCATCGGTGGTTCTTTGGTGGATAAGTTACTACTTGGGGTTTTCCTCATGATGAGATGATTTCAAGAGATTTGCAAGGGTTTCTAAAGTGCTGAAAGTTAGGAAGAAGGTGATGACTATGGAGGTCTTAACAAAGTGGTTTATAAACCAAGAGATTTGGCAAGTGCATTTAAGCCTTAAGCCATTAGGATTCATTTGAATGTGATGATTAACATGCACAAGAGTCAACTACAGAGTTTGCACTGATCTAGGAACTCATTTAAGATGAGATGGAGTGTTTGAGTTAGGAAGATGAGTTGAAATGATTGTTTTATCAATATTTGACATAAACTGTCATCCGGATCCCACGGTTCCCTCCTCAGACGGATCCGTCTAGGCTAATCCTAGGGATTCGGCTTTCAGCAGTTATGAAAGAGTGGAAATGATGTTTTTAAGATCTAAGACCTATAACATCTTGAGTGTTTCAGTCCTCCTAAGTGTTTTAAATGAAGGGGTGCTTAAGTACTTGAAGGTAATGAATGATGTAGCTAATGATTGTCTTTTATGGAGGATTTGGAACTTTCAAGAGTACCAATGGATGAGCAAGGATGACACTAAAATGAGAGTGTCAATTGAAGCTAAGTGATCCTAGAGATCAGTTTGTGACTTAGGATAGTGTTTTGGAAAATATCCTAGAAGCTTTGAGATGGGAAAACTAGAATTTGATCAACTTTGATCAATTTTGAGGTAAGAATGATTTATGATCAATTTTGCCATAATCGGAGGATTTTTAAGACTAGATGTGAGGGATCATGTGAAAAATGAAGTGTGAGTTTAAGAGCGGAAGAGTAATGGATTAAAAATGAAACGATAGATCTACAAGCGTCTTAGAGTGTGATCTAGGTGAGCTATGTGTGAGTAGGAAGGATCTACTTATCTTGATAAGGACTTAATTTTGCCTTAAGACAATATGTTTAGCTTAGTGTGAGGTGTTCTAAGAATATGATTGAAATACAATGTTTGCAATTGCATTTTCATTTCTTGGGATCCCACGGTTCCCTAAGTGAAGGGATCCATCTAGCACAAACTTTGGGATCCGTCCATCGCTCGTGAGAACCTTTACTAAAGGTATGCAATGATCTTGACAATGCATTATATTCCAAGGTTGGTTTAGAGGGTTCTAACACAAAGATATCAAATGTAATATGTTTTATTTCATGAAGGAAATATGATTACATTGATAAAGCACAGTACAAGAGAATTGATCCTATTTTGAAATACTACTAGGTTTCTTGAGTATTTTCGCTAGGAGGATCATTACGTGATTGATGAGTGTTGGTGGAATCAAGAATGAAGAAAGTCTTCATGAGAGATATGTTTAGCGGTTCCATCATCTTGTTCACAAGCATGCATAAACGGACTTTGAAATTGAGGATGGAAGTGCATAACATTATGATAGAGGCGTGTCAAGAACATTCCATAAGGGATGAGTTTATTCTTGGAGCCTTGAAGATTTGCAATTCGCCTTGCGAAGAAGTAGTCGAGATTGTATGGTTGTTGTGTTAGCAAACGATACAACATGTGAGCACAACAAGTGGGAAGAATTTCTCGATTTCCCTAAGGCTCCAAACATTTTCACGTGGGATGAGTGCAAGAGGCTTGTACTCTTCTCGGATATCCTTGTAAAGATAATGTTTGGATCGGAGTAATATGGTCGAGGTTTGCATATTATGCGATTTAAATCTTCGGAGAGGTATGTGTGAACAATATGGACTATTTTCTTCACGAAAGTTGAAGAGAGAATCAAGAGACCAATCTTGGTGAAGGCACATTGTCCATGATTAGGAATCCGGAGGATGTGAGCAAAATGCCCAAGGTTAGAGTAAACTTTTGGTTTTTGATATAAAACCAAAGAGATAGAGAGCGATCCTCGTTACGAACGAGTTTGACTTGACGGAAGAATTCCATTATGAACCTTGGACATATCTTCTCGTTGATTTCAAGAAGACATTATAGTCCTATGGCTTGGAAGGAGGTATTGATACCTTCTTCGAATTGTAGAGAGGTGTCTACACACGTCCTTCGTGGAAGTGACGGTTTCGAGATTATTGAACCCGGACATGATTGCCGGTGTGTTGGGTTCGAGAGAGATGTTCGGAGTGTAGACGCTAGTGAGTGAAAAATCAAACTCATATTCATGCGTCATAGTTGAACCTATAGAAATGATAAGTTAATAAAAGAGATGTTTGTGGTCAACCTATGATTATCTAATGTTTTACTAGATTTTTATTAACAATGGTATTTAACACTTTAACTCACTCAAGGTTTTGACTTTCTAGTGGATTATTACATTTAGAAGGATAGTGGTTTTAATTTGCATGAAAAACTGTTTTTCCAAGAGGACGGATCCCACGGTTCCTTTTCAAAAAGGATTCGGCTAGTATAACTTCCGGGATCCGTAGATCAGATTCTGAGAACCGCATTATATGAAAACGCATAGGTTTTAGATCTCATAGTTTTATACCAAGATATATGTTTTAACCTACATTTTCTTTTAACATGCATACATGACTTCTAATGTATCACGAAAGAAAAGAAACAAATAAAACAAAGGAAATGACAAACACATTATGATAATAATAACCTAGATAACTAGATTATTAGTAATATTGCATTTCAATACTAAGGATGACACAAAGGATTGGGTATATGATCCCAATGTAGATTAACAACACAAAGTAAATGTCTCCATATGTGAACTTCATCATAGGGAACACAAGTGCAATGAGTGTTAAGGCGATGAGCACGAGTGCGATGTAAACCATGTTGATGACGAATCTTCTAGGTTTCGGTTGAGATGGAATGAGGAGGAAGATGAAATTTTGAATGAGAGGAAATTTTGAAATTGGAATATTTGAAAAAGTGAGGGTTTGGTAGAGTGGTCGGCGGTGGGGTTATTTATAGAAGGAGAAATTTTGAAATTAGTGTTTTGTTTTATTATTGGATTAAAAGAAACAAAACATAAGTTTTATATACCACGAATTTAGACGAGAAATAAAACACGTATGTGAGAAAAAGGCTTCTTAATGAAGCTTCATGTAAAACATGTAATTGCACAAAAGATAATCATATAAATACCTAAATAGGTATAATTAATTATCAAGCAAAGTAAAAAGAAAATCATACCTCTAGCGCACTTAGGAATGTCTTTACAAATGACACAACAAATGTCACTTAGACTATTCCCGCTCCTTTGCGTTTAAGATACCTTCTTAAGGAAGGTATTCTTGTTACCAAGCGACTCCTAAATCTTGGTGGGTATGAGCTTTGACTAATCAACATGACAAAAAAGATTAGTGCAATTAAATGAAAAAATAAAAAAATGTTGTTATCAAATCAACATCCAAACGTATAGTTTTAAAAGACATGGTGTTTGTTTTTATGAAAACCTTCTTTGTAGTTTTCAATTAACCATTGATCGTATCAAGTTTTTAAAGTACAATATACTTCAAGAAACTTGGTAACGAAGCTCTGATGCCAATTGTGGAAAATTAGAAGGGGGTTAATAGTTTTACCAATTAAAACTTCTTTTTAAACTATTTAGATCGACTTATGTCAATCTATTTGGTTGTGTTTGTTGGATGTTGATAAACAAGCATATAAAGATATGTAATGAGAAGATAAGAGTAAGAAGCACAAAACCACAACGCGAGTATTTATAGTGGTTCGGCTACAAGGACACCTTCCTTGCCCTACTCCACTCCCCGAGTCACCTACTCGAGATTTCGTAGACACTACACCAATCTCCTTATGGCGGAGAAGCCTTCACAACGTCGCCTACCCTTTTTCCGGTGCTAGGCTAACCATCGGCTTCTTTCACTCCAAGGTGAACCACACCTACACAACGTCGCCTACCCATTATAAGGTACTAGGCTAAGTACATAGTTCTTTCACTCCAAGGTGAACTACACCTTCACAACGTCACCTACCCTTTATTAGGTACTAGGCTAAGCACCTAGTTCCATTACAATGGAGGAACTACTACCACACTACACCAACGACTAATCCCAAAGGAGATCTACTCCTTTACAACATCATCAAGGATATCAATATCCTTGGATCTAATACTAGTTTATCTTGTACATCGAAACACACCATATCGAATGTACATCTAAGGCACCTTTCACTAATGCCTTTGACTAGATCTACAAGACACCTTTCACTAATGTCTTGTGTCTTCACTTCTAAGCACCTTTCACTAATGCTTCTAGTCTTGACTTCTAAGCACCTTTCACTAATGCTTCTTGTCTTGACTTCTAAGCACCTACCACAAGTGCTTATGCTATAGACGATAGATATCCTTCACTAATATCTTCGTGACTTCGTCTTGACACTTGAGACATCTTTCACTAATGTCTTCAACACTATACTTCTTTGAAGAAAGAAATGAATCATCAACAAGAAGACTTGATGGCCTTGATGATGAGGAAGCATGGCAACTCATGGACTTGAGCTTGCTCGGCTTCAAAGGTGGTGATCTTGCCTTTAAGAGGAACCTAAAGATCACACAAAACAAAACTACAAACATAGATCTCTTGGATCGAGGTTAGTGAGTTTTTAACTCGTGGAGAAAGTGTGTTAGAAAGGGGTGAGAAATAATGAAGAAATGGCTCACTATTTATATAGGAAAAATCCCATCGTTCCGGATCCCACGGATCCCTTCCACAGGATCCGTCTAGCGTTAAGCTAGGGATCCGTGGACGCCCTTTACCTATGGGTATTTTGGTTATGGGTCATGGGTCATGGGTTGAACCATGGATCTTTGGCTAGATACAATGTATCTTTGAGTGCAATGCACTTGGTCACTTGGGTATGGGTTGATCCATGGGTTATGGATATTATCCATGGGTTATGGGATTTGGGTTGTACCTAATTACATTCAATGTATTTGCCCAATGGGTTGTGATACTTAAGTTTCTACCCATTTATATTACACAATATACTAGATACTAGTTATGTGTATATTTTATCCAAATATGTAAACACTAGTTGTTGTACATATGTATTACTAAATCATAAAATCACATATACTTGTTTTAGTGTTTTATGTGAAAATGTGAATATGTTAGAAACTATTAGTTCAAACAATTTATGTATTTTATTTGTTTCGTTAAAATGATTTTACGTTTGTTATCGACAAAACATTAGAAGATCGTAAAATATAAATAAACGTTTTTACGGCTTATTTGTATTAACACTTAGGATCACATTCAAGGTGTTTTTGATTTATCACTTCACCAAAACTCATCATATTTCCGCTCCAATACTCACACATTGTTCCTCACATCTCAAAACACCTAATTTGATATTTCTCTTAATTTTGGCAAATTGATTTTAGTCATCCTTACCTTAAAATAGGCCAAAAACTACTTTTTCATTTCTTATGATTTTTAAGGAATTTTCCAAATTTCTTTTAAGTTGCCATCTGATCTATAGGATCATTTGACTCCACTTGACACTCTCAAATCTTTTAGTGTCATCTTTGATCACCCATTGGTGCTCATAAAGCCTCATTTCCTTCCATAAAAGACAATCATTAGCTATCCTCACTCATTTCACTTGATCATTTAAGTCTCATATCATTTAAGACACCTGAGAAGAATGAAAACACTCAAGATATGTAGGTATTAGACCTTACAAGACATCATTTTCTTTTTCTTTGACTGCTGATAGCCAGATCCCTAGGTTTAGCCTACACGGATCCCTCATTTGAGGGATCCGTGGGAACTGGCTGCACAGACCAAGCCAATCTTAGCTAAACAATCATTTCAAGCTTTCCTTGCTAACTTGAACACTCCACCTTGTCTAAATTGACTTCCTAGATCTATGCAAACTCTGTAGTTGACTCTTATGCATGCAAATCATTGCAATTTGAAGGATCTTAGTGGCTTAGGCTTTAAATTCACTTACCAATTCCTTCCCTTTATAAACCTCTTTGTTAGTACTTCTAAGTCGCCATTCATAACCTCATTCTCAGCAACTAAAAGCCTTTATCTCACTATCCATTTGTCATTTCATCATGAGAAAAGCCCCAAGTGCTAACTCATCCACCAAAGGACCTCCCAAGAAACTTTCTCGGGTTGTCCACGAAATTTCCTCACCGAATCATCACCGTTAAAACCGCAAACGCTAGAATTCCCTCTCAACCAACTTAACCAATCAAACCAATCCCCAAAAGGATTGTTCCTACAAAACTACCCTTGCCAAACACTATTATACCTCCTAAACCAAATACCCCTATTTCCACTAAACCTTCACCCCTAGTGCCTAGAGCCACATCCTTCACCACTACACTCTCATCTCCACACCTCTACAACTTAGAGGACTTGCCTTCTAGGGCATCTCATCCACCACCCTTGCCAACATTTTCCTCAATTGAGAAAATAGCGCAACAACAAAACTTTGGTGTTGAAACAACACTAGCACCCATAACCTTTTCTCCATCACCCTCAAATAGTCCATTTTGGATTATGAGGAATCAACAAAACTGGATCACATGGAAGTAGATACATCTCTACCACCATCATCAACACATATTCCACCAACTTCATCCTTAGTTGAACCACCTCCAACTTCATCAAACATACCTCCACAAAACCCCTCTTCTTTGGTGGAACCTTCATCCAACCTTCCATCTCAAACCACTCCATTCCTACCACCAACATTCCCTAGCCATGACAAAGATTATTATCATTGTCAACATGTTAAAAGTTTAGTACATGAAGTACGTGACGAACTACGTTTCATGTTTTATCACCTCCTTGAACGTTTCGATGAGGTCAACAAACCTAAACATCCTTAAAGCTTATGAATTCAAGTGGTGTTCTAATCTTAAGTTTAAACTTAAATGTGTTAGGAATCATACTTCATGTTCGAATAATTTTCTTAGTTTTAGAGTTATGTACATCATTTCTATCGTTTTATTGAATGATATCACATGTTGTATGATATGTGGTTATGAAAATTTGTTTGATGCCTAAATACATAAATCATTTTGATGTTAACATCATATTTTACATCCACATTGTTGTCATGAGAATGCAGGTATACGGATCCCTGCCTTTTGCCTAGACGGATCCCTCCCAAGGAGGAACCGTGGGATCATCCAATGTAAACATTTTTTATTACTAATTTGAGTCTCATTTGCAGGAAATTATGCATCATATACTTGTTTTCTAACATTTGTTTTGTAGATTTTCAATATACACATGAAGACTTTGACACCCTCAACAGGGGGAGCTTTTTGTCAAAGCAAAATAATTGCAAAAACGCTTGCAATACTTTCACTTAGGATTACATTACTACTTGACATCCTCCTCACAAAGGAGCACTCGTCAAGGGGTAGCATTTTCGTCATAGACGAAACCATTTGCAAACATAAGTGCAACATACTCGCTTAGTCTTTTTAATTACTTGACGCCCTCACATAGGGAAGCATACGTCAAGGGGGAGCTAAGACAAGAATTTCTTCTCTTCCCTTACTCTCTATTTTTCATATTGTTACTTTTCACACATTTTTTTCTTCAAACAATGTGTTAGTTTCTTTCGACGTTCTTTTGTTTCGACAAAAAAGGGAGAAGAGTAAAAACTCAATTCAAACTTTTACAATTTTAGTTTTCCTTAAAATAATCTTATGTTTTGTCATCAACAAAAGGGAGATTGTTAATACAAATAAGGCGTAAAACGTTTATTTATATTTTACGATCTTCTAGTGTTTTGTCGATAACAAACGTAAAATCATTTTAGCGAAAAAATAAAATACGTAAATGGTTTAAACCAATAGTTTAGTAACACACTTACATTTTCATATAAAACACTAAACAAGTAATAGTGTTTACATTTTATAAGAAATACATATGTTTAACAACTAGTGTTTACATAATATAAAAATGTGTATATATTGTAATGGGTAAAATCTAAGTACTTGATCCATTGACTAGATACATTGAATATTGTTGAGTAAAACCCAAAGTCCCTGACCCATACAGGTGGAGCTTGATCAATAACCCATGACCCATTGTATGACATCATGCATGAAGTCATGTTGGGTATTATCCATGATCCATGAGCCAAGACCCATGACCCAATGTCTAGATACATTGCATCTTGTATAACCCATGGTTTATAACCCATAACCCATAACCCGGTTTGCAACCCAAAATCCATATGAGGAGGGGTCCGTGGGAACCGGGGAACAATAGAGAAAATTGCCTATAAATAGTGAGTCATTTCTCTCTTGCAACTCACCCTTTTTACACATACTCTCTCTTATATTGTAAACTCTCTAACCTCAGATCCAAAGGATCTTTCTATGTAGTTTTGTGTTTGTGTGATTCTCTAGGTTCCTCTTATAGGCGAGATCACCACCTCTTTAAGTCGAGCAAGCTCAAGTCCATGAGTTACAAACCGTCATCATCAAGACTACCGAGTTATCTTGTTGATAGTTCTTTCCTCCCTCCTTAAAAGTGTTATGTTGAAGGCATTAGTGAAAGGTGCCAAAGAGTAAAGTCGAAGGCATTAGTGAAATGTGCCACAACGTCGTGTCGAAGGCATTAGTGAAAGGTGCCAAAGGGTACATTCGATATGGTGCATCGATGTACAAGATAGATAGGTTGGGTTAAAGGATATTGATATCCTTATGATGTTGTAATAAGGTGTGTCTCCTTTGGGATAGTCATGTATTGGTGTAGTGTTGGGTAATAGTTCCTCATTTGTAATGGAACTCGGTATCTAGCCTTGTACAGGATAAAGTGTAGGCGACGTTGTGATAGGTTTGGTTTACCTTGTGGAAGAACCCGAGTCTAGCCTTGTACCGGATAAAGAGTAGGCGACGTTGTGAATGCTTATCCGCCACATTAAGGAGCTTGTGTTGTTTAGTGTTTAACGAACTCTGGAGTAGTGGGGAACCACGAGGTGTGGAGTACTCTTTATCTTTGCATTACTTATTTATATGTCCTTATCATCATCCAACCACTATAAATAGATTGACATAAGTTTATCTAAATATTTTAAAACGAAGTTTTAATCGCTAAAACTATTCAACCCCTTTATATCTTTTCCACGAGACCTTGAAGAACTCAAGCAAAACTTGGGCTTTTGGCAAATGACATTCGTGAAAGTAACATGAGAAATGATGGTGGAGCTGAAGGCTATATTCTCATCTGACGGATACCTCTTTATACCCCTTTCAAGTACTCGAAAAATAAATTGCATGCTTCTCCAACCGAGGCAAAGCAGAAGAAAATGATGAAAAGCTCGGGTGATTGAACATTGATGAGAGGTTCGGGTGAAAGACTTCTTTTCTGAGCAAGCTTTACAACCCTAGGCGGTGAACATATTCGTTGTAGTTTAGTATGGGTAAGCACAGAGGGTTGATCGTTCTCTAGGAGGATAGAGATGCTATGAAGAGATGTATGACGAGAAGATAAGTTTGAGGAGATTTTTTAGTCTTTTTTGTTTTTTAGAAAGAAAGGTAAATATCTCGATGTATAAGAGTGGGGTGATACTTCTACCAATTTTAACTACTTTTTAATTAAACTAATTAACTACTTTAATGATGAAATGGAAAGATATGTTATGTTTATGTAGGTGTGCTCTTATGATGATTAAAAGTGTGTTTACTTAGATATAATTACTCCCTAGTTATCTCTTATTGGTCGGTTGAATTGTCACATCCTCATCTTTCTTGGTGCGTTGTATACCGTTTAGTCATTGCTAAATTCTCCAATTATATGAATTGTAACTCTCCTCTAGACTATCCGGGATCTTCAAGTACCGTAGTATCTCCCGAATACTTTATTATCTTAAAGTCACAACTCACGCAATAAACAAAACGATGGCTCAAGTAAACTATTAAGCTTTTTGCTATTTAGGACGCTCAAGCTCGCAACAATGAAATAAGAAGCCAATTTTTCTTACTCTAGCGTCAACCAATCAAGACAAGAGACACTAGGTCTAATAGATCTAATTAAACACACTAGTAATTTAGCTATAGACAAGCTAACACGAACAAACAATTAAACATGATGTAAAGAAATGGTTTAGAACCTAAAATACTATCCAAGTCGACTACAAACAAGTAAGGTTTGCTCTCTAAAATTCTACTTCTCTAAATACGAAAAATAAAATTTTATATATAGATTTGCAAGTGCGACGACATCGTCTTTTGATGGTGACACCGCCTTTCCCCGATTTAGTTTTTAGTTTAATATTTAGTGTTTAAGACTTAAGAGTATGACACCGTCTGTCTTCAAATAAAAACGTACTCTCAACAAGTTCAACATATAAAAATATGTAAAATATTTTCAAAGTGTTATAAAGAGGGAAGGCGCTTTAATTTATAAATATTAAATGTTTAAAAGAATAATATGTTTTTAAATTACCGCTTTAGTTTTTAGTTTGAAATTCTAAAAAGTATGATTGAATCGATTAAAACTTTATTGTGTTTGTTTTATCTAAATGAAAAGAAATTTGGCACCACATTTTCTAGTGACAAGATAAAAGCAATAATGCATTGCCATAAAATTTCATGTGAAATAGAAGGTTTTTTGATACGGCACTCCCAAAAGGGAACACAGAAATCTTACAAAAGATGTTCGGTGTCTCTAAACATCTCATCTTAAAGATCAAAAGACATAATATATTTCCCAATATGATTGTTACTCTTTTCACCCATCCATAAAAACACCCTTATGACACGTGGTTACAATTTGACTCACTACAAACAGGACTTTAATATAAACATCCACATTATAAAACCCGAATGAAAATCGATTATCATATCTTCATTGCTTAATTCATGGAAACCAAACCCGATATGAAAATCCTCCGTTACACCAGAAATATGTCGAAACCGCATGGTGAAAGCTTTTATATTTATTAATCAATAGATTACAAAAGATGTTCGTGTCTCTAAACATCTCATCTTAAAGATCAAACGACATAAAGACTTTAATATAAACATCCACATTATAAAACCCGGAAAACTGAATCATATCTTCATTGCTTAATTCATGGAAACCAAACCCGATATTCCTCCGTTACACCAGAATATGTCGATCAATAGATTACAAATGAAAACATCTTACCTCAAACAAAGCAACCCATTCTCGGATAAACAAATGAAAAAACACCTTACACCAGATACAAGCTCTGCTTTGCTCACTTTGGCTTAACAATTTACATGACTTAGCTTACGACATAGACGATATACTTGATGAAATGGTTACCGAAGCTTTGGGGCGTCAGTTTAACCTTGAATCACATGCTATATCGTCTATGTCGCAGGCTAAGTCGTGCTTGATAGCCCAAGCAACATATCAAACTCCAACGGCACCGTACTATTTCAATAAAAGGGTATTTGGGAAAATAAAAGAATAGGCTCGGAAAATGTAAAACTCATCAAATTAGCTATAAGCTTTCGAGTTTGATGGTATGTTTGTTTTGGTCATCATAGCCTATACAACTAAAGAAAATTTAAAAGACAAGAATAAAAAGAAAAAAAAATGATAGATGCAAACCTACATAAGCACATACCAAATAAACGGAACAAGGGAATGAAAAGAAGGTGATTGCTAAAGATTGTGTTTATATAGCGGTGATGAAACCCTAATTCATTATTTACAAAGGCTCATGATGCATAAAGTATTGGGTGGCCCAGATTAGTTATGGTCATTTGGTGATTGTATAATGTTGCGTATATATCTTGATAAAATCTAGAACTAAAGTTATTACTCGACTACCCCAAAGAATGACCCTCGGTGTGATCATTTTTCATGTCATTTTAGTTTTTATCTTTTGCGACTTATAACCGACTTTTTAAGTACAGTAGAAGACCGACATTTATTATTTTTATTTAAAAAAAAAAACCATCTTTTTGCACTATATATAAATTATGTATAAAATAAAATAAATGGCGGGTATTTATATGGTTAAAAGGGTTATTTTAAAGTTTTTTTGAGTTTGAGATGTGCATTTTAATCGGTCGTATGTCTTACCTTGGTCTTCAAAAAATCACTCGCCGACCGACTAGGACCTTAGGGTTGTAGTGGCGCCGACCCACATCGACCGACAGAGACCCACCGGTCGACCGACCCATTGACTACGAAATTTTATAAGTTTACTGACTTTTATAAGATGTGGTTGTGGCTACTTTTTTAAATCTCGAAATGTCTTATATGTAAATTGTTTTGCTTCTTTTGATTATGAGTGATTTGATTCTTTGACGCATTATGTTATATTAAGTAATGTTCTATCTATTGAAGCATCATTTTAATTTGATCCATTCTTTTAATTGTCTCGTGATAATAGCTATTAGTTTTCTAAATTTTATCACTCTTCCGATTTCATTTTCTTTCTATAACATCTAGCAAGGTATTTGGTAAATCCATCCACACTTGCCTCTTCTTTAATAACACGCGCTCATATTCACATTCACCATATAGCCATTTTTCTTCTTCAATTTTACTCTTGTTTGATAGACTTTTTGATTTAATCACATGCTTAGGTTCAATGGTTTTAGATCTCATAGTTAAAGAAAATGGAAAAGGGTTAACGTAATGTTCATGGTTTTAGATCCTCAAAACTTAAAGAATGTGGTTTCTACTTTGATGCGAATAATCTCTTTTGGCTAACGATTGTTACAAATCCCGTGTCAAAGTAAAAGGCATGAAATGACTAATTTATATCAATTGTTATATAGTTGACAAAGGATTTTTTATATGGATCCTAATTTGATAACTACTAAAACGCATACAATGTGATTTATAAGTTACATCTAAGAATTTTTTCGATATAGTATAACGAATAATATATTTGATCGTAGGTCATCATGTGATTTCGATACACGTTACAAATGTTGGCATTCCACATCTTAATCAAAGGTACTTTTAAAGTTTTATTTTGGGTTAATCGATAAAGATGTCACTAAACTTTTCAAAAAATGTGCTTAAGTTAACGAACTTTCATTTGTTCATTTCGGTAATTTAACCTATAGGAGAATATTGTTCATTTTAGTGTTAATCAGAGTGACTTGAACACATATTTTTGGATCAGTAATAAAGTAATATAAATATCGTGTTTTTACAAGTTCAATGATGTATAAGTATATTTTTGTAAGTTCACTGACCCAAAATGTTATGTTTCATAAGTTCATATTAGAATTCAAACTACTTAATGGATGACATGCAATGGATCAATTAATGTAAACTAAGATGACAACTTCTAAAGCAAAATTTTCAAATAATATATATTTTTGGGCAAATGATTAAAAAAAGTATCATACTTGCCACCATTTCCTTTTGTGGGTAGCGAACAAATTTTTTGCTTTTGTGGGTACTTTTCTTTTAAATTTATCTTTTTTAGGGTATTTTGCGAAATTTTTGGACATTTTTGCCCCTCGTACCTAATAAAAAACTTTTTTTCCCGAAGGGCAAAAATGTCACATAGTACCCTAAAAAGGATGAATTTAAAAAAAGAGTACCCACAAAAGCAAAAAAATTTGTTCGCTACCCACAAAAAGAAATGGTGGCAAGTATGATATTTTTTTCGATCATTTGCCCTATATTTTCTTAATAAGTATACCACATAAAAGATATTTATTACATGTGTATACATGTCATTTTAATTAAACTTGACATAAAAGATGTATTGTATGTAATTGAGAAAATGGGAATAAAATATTAGTTTTGGCATCATCACTAAAATCTTAAATATAAATTAGGAAAGTATAGATTTTTCATATTGATTTTACTTTAAAAAATGTGAAAAAGAAATAAATTAATATTATAAACCTATTCAAAATCTTACACTTTTGATTATATCTGAGCATAAAATATTAAATCGCTATCAATTAACAAATTCTAGATCTCTTCGTTTTGCTGTTTACGTTTTCTGACTTATTGTAACGTTAGTTATTGTGGCAGACGCTCTAAGAGGGAGTATAAACTTTAAGAAGTTAGCCCAATTTGATTTAGCGGCCATGTTAGTTTCTAAATATATTTTACAATGTCTAACTTTTAACATTTGTTGATATAAATTTGAAACACATTTTAAGGGTTTAAATCCCCCTTTTACAATGTTTTACTTTTAACATATGCAATAAGGACGGTAAATATCAAATTCAATCAAATTCGTGATCAAAGGTAAAAGAATAATATATTTAAAAATCTTAATCTAAACTTTCATTTGATTAATCTATTTTTTCATAGGATTATCAACTATAAGTTAGATGTGTCCCATTTGATTTTACAACCTGAATCGGATACGCATTAAAAAGGATTATCGGCAAGTTAGTCTATCACACTTTGGATCTCAACTACACAAGAAATAAACAACATGAAACATACAACATGTAGATATTTAAGAGTTCGTTTCGTTTATAAGTGGGGTTGGATTAGATTTAGATTTACTATATGATTTGTATTTGATGTAGTTTTACAAGAGAGAATTTATATTTAATTAAATATATTTTCTAATAAATTTCAAATAAAAAAATTATTTCATAGTAAAGAAAAAAAAATGATAGAATATAGTGTAGAGGTCCACCCTATATATAGAAAGATCGAAAACAATAGTAGCTCACAAAAATGAAAACATGGCCAAAACCAATAAAGATAAACTACTATCAATTTTTTAATCCAACAATCATTCCTTTAGTCAAAAGAATAAACCAAACATATAATTAATGTCTTTCCAACATCAAACCCAATCCAAGGTGTCATATCAAACATGCCTAAACTTTTTGTTATTTTGCTGTAATATAAACAAGTGGTTAAATTGTTCAGTATATTATCACTTGCAAATAACTTTTTTTTACCAGAAATTGTGTTACTTATTACTATATTTTTGATTTGATGCTTTATGTATCCACTTGATTTATTTTTAAGATATATAAGGCTATACTTGTGTATGAAATGCAAGCACCAACATAATTTATTGTTTTTATAGTATGAATAAATATTATTAGCACACGAATAAATTTTATGCCACAATAAGAATTGTTTTGGTGTCAAGTTTCATCACCAACTAGATGAAGGCAATCATGTGGCCTTGCACATGTACGAGTCAATAGTAATTCAAACTTTAATGGCGTATTGTACCATAAATTACAATATGTTTGTATATGATTTAAGTTCCTTTTAACTTATTTGGTAATTATTGGAGAGTTTCTAACTTTGTATGTTTCATTTCTCGACATTTACCGTATCAAACATCATATGTTTGTAGGTTTTGTTCCGTCATCTTATTACATAAGATATCAACATTTACGTAGTTTTTTAACCTTTCTTTAAACTACCCGTGAATTTCACGGGTCTTTTAGCTAGTATCTTGATAAAATCTAGAACTAAAGTTATTACTCGACTACCCCAGCAATGACCCTCGGTGTGATCATTTTTCATGTCATTTTAGTTTTTTATCTTTTGCGACTTATAACCGACTTTTTAAGTACAGTAGAAGACCGACATTTATTATTTTTATTTTAAAAAAAAACCATCTTTTACACTATATATAAATTATGTATAAAATAAAATAAATGGCGGTATTTATATGGTTAAAAGGGTTATTTTAAAGTTTTTTTGAGTTTGAGGTGTGCATTTTAATCGGTCGTATGTCTTACCTTGGTCTTCAAAAAATCACTCGCCGACCGACTAGGACCTTAGGGTTGTAGTGGTGCCGACCCACATCGACCGACAGAGACCCACCGGTCGACCGACCCATTGACGGCAGCCTTATAAGTTTACAGCTTTTATAAGATGTGGTTGTGGCTACTTCTTTTAAATCTCGAAATGTCTTATATGTAAATTGTTTTGCTTCTTTTGATTATGAGTGATTTGATTCTTTGACGCATTATGTTATATTAAGTAATGTTCTATCTATTGAAGCATCATTTTAATTTGATCCATTCTTTTAATTGTCTCGTGATAATAGTTGTTAGTTTTCTAAATTTTTATCACTCTTCTGGTTTCATTTTCTTTCTATAACATCTAGCAAGGTATTTGGTAAATCCATCCACACTTGCCTCTTCTTTAATAACACGCGCTCATATTCACATTCACCATATAGCCATTTTCTTCTTCAATTTTACTCTTGTTTGATAGACTTTTTGATTTAATTTACATGATTTAATCACATGCTTAGGTTCCGTAATAGGTTTTAGATCTCATAGTTAAAGAAAATGGAAAAGGGTAAACGCAAGGAATGTTCATGTGGTTTTTTATTTTTACGACAAGTGTCCTCAAAACTTAAAACGTCCATGTGGTTTCTACTTTGATGCGAATAATCTCTTTTGGCTAACGATTGTTACAAATCCCCGTTAGTCAAAGTAAAAGGCCATGTGAAATGACTAATTTACCCTCATCTTCATCCCACAATTATTATTTTTAATTTGAAATTATTATCACTTCACCACATAATCAAGACGACATTATCTTCTCAAATCCTATACAAAACTCATAACTGGACTTTTAGATTTTGGATGAAAATCGTATCCGTGGCTACTAGATGGAAAAGAACATCGCTCTCCAATCGATAACTCTTGAGTCCAATAGCTATCTACTTTAAAGACCTTAATATGGTTCCGAATCCATTTAGTGGACATCTTAAAGTTTAAGGTTGCAAAACATCTCGAAAGTGGTGCAATTATACCCAATATGGCTCCAATAAACCATGTTATGAGAATCACTAACATTGACCGCTTATAATCCGATAGATAGTCCGCCATCTATGGATATATGTAGAGCATAATAACTATATGTAACGCAGTACTAGCAACACAAATCATCCCAGAAGCAAAGGTCGTAGCATAGTAAGCAAAGATGAATCGGGGGTTGTTGGTTCATGTCATTATCCAATGGTTGCTCACATGTAGGTTTAGCTTCTCAACAATTAATCTTCTAGTTGGTTGTTGCAACTCTAAGTTATTTAAAGTTGTTTGACGGCATGTTTGATATTTCAATTCTAAATGTTGTTTAGACTTCATGATCGGTTAAGCTGAACATATGTATTAATAGCACCACGAGTACATAGCCACATAAATGGATGCTATTATCATAATGTAACGAGTAGAAAATAAACGGGTGCTCATTTGAATGCAAACATTCACAATCAAGGTTATCACTAGAATATCCAAAGCTATGATGTTTGCGAGAAGTTCCTTGTGGTCCATTGTTGCTAGAGATGGCAATGAATTAGCCATCATGGTGCACATAAAGGCCATGCTACCAAGTTTTGTCGCCGTCCACAAGACCGACATTGGATTGTTCATATCCATGGGTATCTTCATTGCAACAACTATCACAAAGAGAGAAGCAACATTCAATGTGAAGTATTTGAGATTGTGAACTAAACTATATAGTCTCAAACAGTGTGACAATTCTAAGATGCTACTAGTTTAGAAATCTAACACTTAAAAGGGGGATTTGATGGTGGTGTTTGTGGTGGTAGATGGTGGTGGTGATTGAGGATAGTGGAGGATAATAATTGCAAATTCAAAAAGTAATTGTGGGATGAAGATGAGGTACATTTTCCATTTCACACGCCTTTGACTTTGATCGACGGGATTTGTAACGATCATAGCCAAAAGTGATTATTCGCAACAAAGTAGAAACCACAGACATTTTTCTCAATTTTAAGTTTGAGGGACATTTATAGCAAAAATAGGAAACCACATGGATTGGGGGGGGAGGTTCACCACCCTTCCTTACCCCTTCATAACTTCGCCTATGCCTATGTCTCATATTTCGAAAAGATGTATGATCATGATTCTTTCCTTTCGTCCCTCTAACATTGTAACACGAGATTCTAATAGAATATAATGTTTTTTGCAAACACACATGAAAAGCATACGAAGTTCACAAGTTGGTGGATCATTATACTCAAACACAGTTATTTGATTCTTGAATGAGCGAGAAACAAGTGTGTATTTACACTTGAAGAAGGAAGTTAATTTTTTCACCTAGTCGTGGCTAGAGTAGCTTCTTATAAACAATTTCAAATTTTGGCTCTCATTGTTTATCGATTTGAAAACTTTTTTGATTTTCCTTGTATTTCTCAAGCTCAGTAGTCAATTTCTCATTCACGACCTTAATTTCGCGATTGACGATTTTAACTTTATCAATTTCAATGCTACAATTATTAAGTAATGATTCAAAAATAGCACGTGCTTCCTCATCAATATCAGCATTCTGTGTAACTGAGCCTCCACCAAGATCCAAATATGGGGTTTCAGAATTAATATTGCTATTAATCTGCTCATCCATATATGTATCATAAATGGATTCTCGAGTCTCAGAATGTTGTTCCTCATGAGCAGACATATTGAATATCTCATTATCATAACATGTATTGTAGGTTGGTACCTCGTAAAGTGCATTTGTGCCGTAAACCGAGGTGTGTCGTAATCATTTCCATACTTAGCCTCCTCAAGATTTTCCATAAAGATGCGAGTCAGATTAATCTCCTCTCAACCTCCAGCTCATCTATAGTAGCCATACAGATGTTATTCAACCGCATCCCGCCTTCTTCTTTCGTACAACAACAACGCTTCCTCGAAAATATTGAGCATCCAAATTACTAGTGCAATTTTTGCAATGTGACTCACCCGCTGCAAGTGTAAAACTTTAGCTTATTACCTCGATTCACATTTCCATAATTCCCAACAACCGGAGCAACAATTTCCATTTGGACTACCTACTATTTGATTCCCTACATTTTGGCCCCTCTGATTTCCAACATACTCACACGTCTGATTTCCAACATACTGAACCCATCTGATTTCCAACATATTGACCCATTTGATTTCTTGCATTCTGCATATTATGATTACCCATCTGAAATCTAGTAGCATATCCCTGCTGATTATTTAACCATTTTTCCTCCTTGGCCCATATTCAAACATGGGTGTGCGATCTACCTGTTCCAAGTGTTTGATAAAATCCTTTGGTTGTTGTTAGTTGGTGTAAGATAGCGTATGTCGAATGCCTTAGTCAAATAAGAAAATGCTTGTACCATAGCTGCAGTAGCTTTATCATTGTAAGTGTTCTAGGGTTCTGGGAATTGTGGGTATTGTCGTAGTGGAATGAATTTTTGTTGTTGTGGGAAGAATTGTTGTTGTGGATTGTGGGATTAGTTGTTGTTGCATGTAGTCATGAGTGGAAGATGATGATGGTTGTTGTTGTGTCTACACTAAGTAAGGAGTTGGTGTGTTACAATAACTACTAGTGGATCATGGCTCTTGGCAATTTGTTATGCTCAGACTTCATTTGCCCCAGCTTGGTTTTACTTTAAGAAATCGTACAATTATCATCCCCATTCAAGATGTAATTGTTCAAGAACTCGATGTTGTTGATGACGTTCTTCTGTGTTAGGTTGTTTTTGGCTAAGTCATTCATGATCTTACATAATATTTGGTAGTATGACTCTACTGATTCTCTAGGAATAAAAGTAAACTTGTCTAGTTCCTTCACCAGCTGTGTCTACATCTCTTGCTTCCCGATGTATGTCCCTACATCAACCTTTTAACTATTTCCCAAACGCATGTGCAATCTCAAAATATCTACAGCTTGCATAACCTCGATAGATAGTCATAATACAAATAAGCCGTAAAAACGTTTATTTTATTTTACGATCTTCCAATGTTTTGTCGATAACAAACGTAAAATCATTTTAACAAAACAAATAAAATACGTAAATGGTTTGAGCCAATAGTTTACTAACACACTTACGTTTTCATATAAAACACTAAACAAGTAATAGTGCTTTCATGATTTAGTAATGCATATGTACAACAACTAGTATTTACATAATGGGTAGATATATACAAACTTAGTATGTATTATAATGGGAAATAGAATGGGTAGTGTGGAAAACTAGAAGGGGGAGTTGAATAGTTTACCGATTAAAAACATTGTTTTGAAACTTATTAAAAGATCAAATGATATTGATCTTAGATATGTAAATAATAATCAATATGCAAGCAATATATATAAAGAGTAAATAAGGAAAGAAACAATCAAACCACGACAAGTTGTTTATAGTGGTTCGGTCTACAAGGACTATTTTTCCTTGCCCTACTCCACTCCCCGAGTCTCACACTCGAGAGTTTAACTTCACTAGTCAACAAGATCCTTTCACCGGCAGAGAAACCTTTACACTTCGCTTACACACTATTTACGACACTAAGCTAGATATCGAGTTCTTTTCCAAGAGTACAACCACTCCCACACACAATGTATTTTAAGGACTAAAATACTAACCACTCACACTCACAAGTTTATGATGGTTTGGTACAACAATGATGTATGAATCAAGACTAGATCATACAACAACAAACAAACAAGACTTTCAACTATTTGTTGAAGCTTGAATATGCCTTGATCTCCTTTGCTACAAAAGAGGATCACTATAATGATATGAAACTGAGTTAGAAATGTTAGAGAGAATGAATGTATGTGAATATGCTAGGAAGGGATGATTAAACAACTTGGTTTGGCTTTGCTATTTATAGCCAAAATGATCAGCAGGCACCACGGACCACGAAACCCACAAAAGAGTTCCGCCCGTGTAAAGTTTTGGTGCCGCCGGGGTCTGACAACAAGATTACCAAAATCTTACCAAAGTCAACCAAATCTATCAAAGATTGTGTAAGATATGTAGAGTCTATATCTATACAAAATATCTAGTGAAATCCTCTAGAGATTTCAATGATGCACCACATGATGTCATATGATGTTTTCTATTTTTAGAAATATGTTAAATGTAAATACATATGTAATGTTTTGTTTTAAGAAACCAAAACATGCTTGATCTAAAAATGTTAACATACATTATGGTTTAAAGGCATACCAATAATATGATTAATCAAAATGTAAACGCTTGAGTGATGAATATATTATTTGATGAAAAGCTTGTTTTAATATCTATTAAACTTGACAAGCTTTAAGCTTTATGAAAATTAAATTTACTTTTGTCGTTAACAAAACTTAGGTAAAAATCATAAAATATAAATAACGTTTAATGACGATATTTGTATTAACAATCTCCCCTTTTTTGTTGAGGACAAAACATAAATTTTATTTTTATAAAAGATGTAAAGTTTGTACAAGAGTTATAAAAATATGAAATTAATTTTAGAACTTGAAAGATTTAGATAAAGATGATAATACTAGTATGTCTAATTTAGACATGATGTTGACTTTTCAGAAAGTCAAAGTATGCAGTTGACTTTATTAAAAAGTCAAAGTCCAAGTTCTATAATATTTCTCCCCTTTTTGTCGAAACAAAAAGAAGAGGCGAGGCGGAATATGTAATGAGCCCGAGCCATTATCTCCCACTTGGCCAATGCTCCCTCTAAATTGGGTGCCAAGAGAAAGATACATGGATTGTGAAAAAGCTACAAAAAATATGTTAGTAATAAGCATCATCACAAGCATTTCCAATCACCATGTAACAAATAACAACAATATAAGAAACACCATTCACTTGTTAAAATTTTTCATGATATGAAAATCATGAAATAGAACACAATGATATGTTAGTACATGAAAAGAAAAATCCTAGAAAGATAAAATAATAATCCTAGAAAATTAGAAAAATACAAAGAAAATCCTAGAAAAATAAATAGTGGGCCATTTCTTCATTATAACTCACCCCTTTCACACACATTTTCTCTTAGTGTTGTAAACTCTCTAACCTCATATCCAAGGAATCTTTCTATGTAGCTTTGTGTTTGTGTGATTCTCTAGGTTCCTCCTAAAGGCGAGATCACCACCTCTTGAAGTCGAGCAAGCTCAAATCCATGGGTTGCCAAGCTTCGTCATCATCAAGACTACTGATGGTATCTTGTTGATAGTTCTTTCCTTTCTCATTAGAAGTGTTGTGTCAAAGACATAGGTGAAAGATGTCTAAAGGGTCAAGACGAAAGGCATTAGTAAAAGGTGTCGAAGAGTCGTATTTAAGGCATTAGTGAAAGGTGCCAAATATACGTGTCAAAGTCATTAGTGAAAGGTGCCAAAGATCCGTGTTGAAGGCATTAGTGAAGGGTGCCTAGAAGTCGTGTCAAAGGCATTAGTGAAAGGTGTCTAGGGTGTACATTCGATATGGTGTGTCGATGTACAAGATAGATTAGTGTTGGGTCAAAGGATATTTATATCCTTGTTGATGTTGTCATAAGGAGTGGATCTCTTTTGGGATAGGTGTTGTGTAGTGTTGTGTAGTAGTTTCTCCTTTGTAATGGAACTCGGTATCTAGCCTTGTACCGGATAAAGTGTAGGCAACGTTGTGATAGGTTTGGTTCTACCTCGTGGAAGAACCCGGTGTCTAGCCTTGTACCGGATAAAGAGTAGGCGACGTTGTGAAGGCTTCTCCGCCACAAGGATTTTGTGTTGTGTAGTGATTACGAACTCTCAAGTAGGTGACTCGAGGAGTGGAGTAGGGCAAGGAAGGTGTCCTTGTAGCCGAACCACTATAAAGACTCGCGTTGTGGTTTTGTGCTTCTTACTCTTTACTTGTACACTACTTACTTACATACCTATCTATCAACATCCAACGTACACATTTAATAGATTGACATAAGTCGATCTAAATAGTTTAAAACCAAGTTTTAATCGGTAAAACTATTCAACCCCCTTCTAGTTTTCCACAATAGCCATAGTACAACTAGATGAAATGCCATATCATCGCCTTCAACTTGCGACTTGTCCTCTTCAAAGTAATCACCTTTAGTTTGTTCTTTAAAGTAAGGTTGTCTTGGTGGGTTCCATTCGGATCACCAAGGTCTCGACATGTCGTGGTTGAAATAGTCCTTCCAAAACGGATTTCAAAATAAGCTTTCATTTAGTTTGCTCTTAAGATAGTGCATCATACGATTAGCCCACTCGACGTATCCAACCTTCGATAACATGGGAGAAAAGTTTTCGGCACCGATTGCATAAATGTCTTGTTGAGTCGCCATTGATGAAGGTTTGTGTGATATGATAATGGATCTTAAGACAACGAAGGAGTGAAAGTGTTATGTGTTTATGTTATGTCTTGTGATTGAGTTGTGTTTGTGAAAATTATAAAAACATCAGTAACTCAAATATAGGCGGTTTTGGGTCCGAAAGTTCTATAAACCAACGTAGTGTGTTTACACGTTGTTCTACTTGTTCCAAGCTTCAATTTGATAGGTTATGGGCCTAAAACGGAGTCATGTAGCTTAAGTTATGCTGATTTTAGAGAACCCCATTTTCTTTGGTCAAATCTCGCTAAACATCTTAGACCTTATCTCGCCGAATGTGAGGTTCTCTCGCCGTATAGGTTATCTCACCAAACGAGTTATCTCATTGTATGACTTATCTCGCCAAACTGGTGTAATGTTTATCTCGCCAAATAGTGATAAGTGTTATCTCACCAAATAAACTTAAGTGTTATCTCGCCAAAATCATAATCTCGCCAGAACCTTAATTTCGCCAAAAACAGAATTTCACCAAAACTTTAATTTCACCAAAGACTAAATTTCGCCAAAACTAAATTCTCGCCAAATGTAATCTTCCGAAACTAAAGTTATCTCTCCAAACCGAATCTCGCCAAAATTAAAATCTCGCCAACAGTTTCATATCTAAAATAATAGGAACAATACACATTACTTTTTGGCTTTTGTGGACCACCTTATCTCGCCAAAATCAACCTTGACTATCTTTCCAAAACATATTGAAACACGCAACACTTAAATCACTTAAATACCCATCTTGTTGACATTTTGATCCAAGATTTTTGTACAAACACAAACTATGATGTATTCAAAAGCATGAAAATGTAAACTTTTCAAGGTAAACTCCTTAAAGTACTAGTTTTTTATTAGAAACCAAGATGAACTTGTGTAGATCTAGAGTAACAAAAGTTACAAGTTTAACGATTTAGAGTTTTGGGTCATTTGCATATATATCCCTCCAAAGATGCAAAATTGCATATATATCCTTTGCATGCATAAAAATCATTGTACTATGAGCATCAAAAACTTGTAAGAAGGATATATACGGAATTATTCACCTTTGGAGGGATATATATGCAATTCACCCTAGAGTTTTAATCTTGATCTAAGCTTATCCTAAACACTTATTATACTACAAAAACTAAAAGCTTTAGTGATCAAAGTGCCAAAACAAGCTAAAAAATTAAAACGCCTCTATAATAATCTTAAAAGTACCCAACTTGAAAAAAAATTAAAGAAAAAGTTTTTAAACACAAAACACTCCTAAATCATTTTAAGCTCTTGATATCAAATGTAGGTCCACCATATTTGAGTATCAATCACACAAGATGAGAGGGTTTAGGCGTATGAACATAGAGAGAGAAAGAGGTGGTGAGAACTTGTGTAATACTACCTTTGTCCCTAAATAAGTGTCTAGTTTGACTTTTCAGAGTCAAACTGGATCAACTTTGACCTTATCTATTTTTGCGAGTTTTATATAATATTTGATGTAAAATATATGAATTGATTGGGTTTTAAGTGTATTTTTCATTGGTATAGTTTTCATCAAATATTATATAACACAAAAAAAATTACGGTCAAAGTTGAACCGCTTGACTGAAAAGTCAAACTTGACACTTATTTAGGGACGGAGGAGCATTAGCTTAAAGATAAAACACACATATACCAAAGTTCCACATACACATATGTGTGTTGATATACATCCTAGACACCACTATGAGCCTTTCATGGGCTTGTTATTGGGTGGACTTGGATTACAACACAAGAAAGCTCACATAGGTTAACTAATAACCTACTCCCTCCGTCTCAAAATATAAGTCTATTTTGGTATTTTTTGATTGTCCTAAATTTATTGTTTTCAATAATAACCGATCAAAATGCTTTTAAGTGGGTGAAATGAAATTTTATTGGTTAACATTGTAAGAGACTCATTTTTCTTAAACTTTGTGAAATTTAGAAATGAATATATAATTTGGGACGAAGAGAGTCTTAGATTTGCCAAATCCATGAGCCCCGTTAACTAATCTATTACATTTGCTATAACAAGTTACAAGGTTTCTAATAGTAGAATGGCCATCATTTCTTGCTAACAAATGTTATTAACCAAATCAAGAAAATGTTACATTTTTCATTTGATATTAAGGATAAAGGAATAGCTGGTAATATTTTTGGTATTAAAATTCAAAAGAATTTTGAGACTTAACCGATCTCATAACTAATGTTCAATTGAAGAAGAACAAAGTACCAAGTGTATACCGCAACATACACCGATGCTTTAAAACTCGGGTTGGCTTGGTCGGTTCAACCGATTAAACCGGAACCGGCTTGAGATCGGGCGAATGTGATCGGGTTTTTGCTTGTTTGAGAACCGGATTGAACCGTCGGTTTTCGGTGACCGGTTTGATAAACCCGTCCGGTCATGACTTTTATCAAAAATCCATCAAAACTTTTTTTTTTTCCATCAACCTTTCTAAGTTTAATTGACAAATTAAAGTAGTGAGGACTAATGTTAGTTAAAATTTTATAAAATAGTAATTAGAATTATAAAATATCTTAGAAACACCAACTAATATAGTTTTAATATAAAATTTTATAACTTAAAATCATAAGTTAATTATTGTTGCAAATATTTGATATATTATTATAGATATAGAACTTGAAAACAAAGTTTATCGGTAAAGTCTCAATCTTTTTTCATCGGTTCAATCGAATATAGAAATAAAGTCGGATAAATCATGAGATCATGCAACACTACATATTAAATATAGAAAGAAAAAACTATACATACGTATAGAATCGGTTCTATGAGGCGGTTCAACCAGTAAACCGACGGATAGACCGATCGATAAAAACATAGTTTAAAACATTGATATACACAAGTTCTAGAAAGCTTAATGCATATAAAGAATTATACAAGACCAAATCGACTTGTCCGATACTCACTTAAAAACTTGGTGATATAAGCCAATTTGGATTCTCTTGATGGATTCCACCGAAAGTCATTTCTCCTTCCTCCCAATTGTGGATTCTATCAAGGCCAAAAGTTAGTTATAACTTTTGGCGGGAAAATCTGTTACTTCTTCTTTTTCTTTGTATAAATACTCATTTCCATTTCACTTGTAATGCATTCATGAAAAGATTTGTAATATCTCTCTCTCTCAATTCCATTACAATCCTAGTGAATCATTTGAATACAAATACGGATTCATTTCTTCTTATGTGATTCCCTGTTTGCTTTCATAACAACTACATTTCTTAACTGATTTCTGGTTGTTACTATCTGGTACATATCAAGTGGTATTCGAGCCCTTTCTTGGCACCAGATAATATTCAAGATTGTTAAACTGACATTCTTGATTTCCGGTTATCTTCTCCGGCGTAATTCCGGCAAGAAACAAGACTTTCCGGCAAAGAAATTAGTCACCACTAATTTCACCTATTCTATTACATCAGATTAGTGCCGAACATTTGTACGGTCACAAGGCTAGCCATTAGTGGTTAAATTCTCTAGCCTTGAACAAGGCGATCGAAGCATTTGGTTTGGGTAATCAAGAATAGTACCAATAGTTGTTATTCCATTGTAGATGAGCAATAACATTCTTGGTGAGATGGTGAACACAAGAACCACGCTTAGTAATCAAGATTCTTCAATGGAATCACTCCAACAAACTGTTAGTGATTTGCAAAGAACTATGGCCGATTTGATGGCTGAAATGCAAAGAATGAGGAATGGTGAGGGTACCAGTTCTGGGAATCATGGTAACAATGGTAGAAATGGTGGACAGATGACTACACAATATGGTAGGTTGTCTAAATTTGAGTTTCCAAGATTCAATGGGGATGATGTAAAGGGTTGGATATTTCGGTGTAGACAGTTCTTTTGTCTTGATAATGTAGATGATGAATTGAAAGTGGGAATTGCTGCAATGCATGTGTATGACAAAGCCTTGGTGTGGCATCAGCAGTTCATTAAGCGATTTGGTGAAAACAGTTCTTGGGAGGTGTATGAGAAACAAGCCTTGCAAAGATTTGGTTCATGCTTTGAAGATCCAATGATGGATTTGAAGAATTTGAAACAAACTGGTAGTGTGCAACAGTATCAAGATTTGTTTGAAGATTTGGTGAATAAGGTGGAGTTGAGTGAAGAATATGCCATCAGTTTGTTCATTGGAGGTCTGAAGGATGAAATTGGGATGCCCATTCGAATGTTTAAATTGTCAACATTGATGGATGTGTATAGTCAGGCCAAGAAGCCACTAATGCTGCATTAAAGCCAAGGTATAATTTCCAATCTCCTATGAGATCTGTTACTACTGGTTATGTCAATAAGGATAAGGGTATTCTACCAAGACCGCTTAATAGACCTATGGCTTTGCTGCACCCACAAGAACACCATATGGTGAGAATAGACCCTTTAAGAGATTGACTCAAAAGAATTGGAGGATAAGAGGGCTAAGAACCTTTGTTTTTATGTGACCAAAAATATGTGCCCGACACAAATGTAGTGGTCAATTGCATTCATTAGAAGTGGTTTTGGATGAGGAAATTGAGTCTGTGGAAGAAGAATTGGCTAATGATGAAATGGGTCATTTGGGGAATTATGATCGACTTTGAAATTGATCATAATAATGAAATGGTGGCTCAAATCTCATTGAATGCACTTACCGGTGTATACAATTATCGAACAATGAGGGTTAAGGGTATGGTAGGAAAACAAGGGTGCATGTGCTTGTGGATTGTGGAAGTACACATAATTTCATTGATTTGCGATCGTCAAGAAGTTGGGTTGTAAGACTAAAACTATGTGTCCCTTGCAAGTGTCTCGTGGCTAATGGTCAAGCTATGACTAGTACTTTGATGTGTTGTGGTTTATCCGTGATCATGGGAGAAGAAACTTATATGATTGATGCTATGGTACTACCTTTAGGAGGTTGTGAAGTGGTGTTGGGAATACGGTGGTTGTCTACTTTAGGAGAAATTATGTGCAATTTTGAGAAATTAACCATGAGGTTCTATGTGGAAATAAGAAAGCATCTTTCTACGAGGTTCTCAACAGCCACACTTCATGGATGAAACCTAGAGAGCGTAATAGTGCTATGTTGAATTCTATGACCTTGTGTGTATGTCCCAGATCATTTTGTAGTATGGTAGGGACAAGTATGATTGAGTCACGTAAGATTGATGAAATTTTGGGTGACTTTAAAGGTGTTTTGAAGTTCCTACTTGGTTTACCACCAAAAGATCACATGATCATCACATTCCTCTTATGCCTAACACTCCTCCGCTTAACATCGGACCCTATAGGCATCCTCCTAGCCAAAATGATGCCATTGAACAGATGGTACAAGAGTTATTGGATGTTGGTGTCATCGATCTAGTCAAAGTTCTTTCTCCTCTCCTATAGTCATGGTTAAAAGAAGGATGGAGTTGGAGAATGTGTGTTGACTATAGACAATTGAATAAGAACAACACAAAGACAAATTTCCCATTCCTATGATAGAAGAGTTGATAGATGAATTACATGGGTCGGTGGTGTTTTCAAAGCTTGATCTAAGGTCCGGTATCACCAAATCGAATGAAGGAGGAAGACATTCATAAGATCGCATTCGAACTCATGATGGCCACTATGAGTTTTTAGTGATGCCTTTTGGACTCACAAATGCTCCTTCCACATTTCAGTCACTAATGAATGAGATCTTTAAACCCTATTTGAGGAAGTTCACATTGGTTTTCTTTGATGACATCTTGGTTTATAGCAAGTCAATTGAAGAACACATTGTACACCTTCAAATGATTTTGCAAACTATGCAGGCTCACACCTTGTTTGCAAAACGAAGCAAGTGTACTTTTGCAGTGTCTCAGGTGGAGTATTTGGGTCATATCATCACTGATAAAGGGGTTGCAATGATTCTTCTAAGATTGAGGCTATGAAAGATTGGCCTACACCCAAGAATGTGAAGCAACCGAGAGGATTTTGGGACTCATGTGCTATTATAGGAGGTTCATTAAGGGTATGGAATAATCGCAAGCCATTAAGCGCCTTATTGAAGAAGAACTCTTTGAATGGTCCGACATAGCTCAAGAAGCTTTTGAGCGGTTGAAGTTAGCCATGATACAAGCACCGATGTTGGGGTTGCCAAATTTTGAGAAAGAATTCACCGTGGAAACCGATGCATGTGGAACCGGTATTGGTCTTTGTGTTGTTGCAAGATGGTCATCCATTGGCATACCCGAGTAAGGCTTTATCTCTCGGACATCAAGCTTTGTCCACTTATGAAAAAGAATTTTAGTCGTTATTATGGCATTGGAGAAGTGGAAAGGTTACTTAATGGGTAGACATTTTAAGATAAAGATCGACCACTTCACCTCAAATACTTGTTGGATCAAAGGCTTACTACTCCTTTCCAAGTTAAATGGTTGCCTAAATTGCTTGGGTATGATTATGAAATTGTCTATAAGAAGGGTAGTGAAAATGTGGTAGCGATGCTTTGTCTAGGAAAGAAATGCAGGTCAATTATTGGCAATGATAGCTACTAATGTGACTACCGAACTTCTCAAAGAAATTGAAGAAAGTTGGGTGATGATGAGAAGTTGGCCAAATTAATAAAGCAAATTGAAGATCCTAATTTTCACCATCAAAGTACACTTGGACTAATGGCCGCTAAGAAGGAAAGGTAGATTGGTGGTGGGAAGTAAGGATGTCTTGAGAAGAAAATCTTCTCACAAGTTCACAATGACTCGGTGGGTGGGCATTCGGTGTTCAAGTGATCGTGCGAAGATGAGTTCTATTTGTTATTGGAAGGAATGAGAAAAGTGGTTAAGCAATGGATCGTGGAATGTGATGTGTGTCGAGGCAAAAGCTCGATCTCGGTGCCTATCCAGACTTTGCAGCCTTTGCCCATACCGGTTAGAGTATGGAGTGATATATCAATGGACTTTGTGGAAGGACCGCCAAAGTCTCATGGGAAGATCATTATATTGGTGGTGGTGGGCTCGATAAGTATGCTCATTTTGTTTCCTTCAACACCCTTTCACAACCGCACAAGTAGCACAAGTGTTCTTAGATAACATCTACAAGTTACATGGTTTGCCAAATACCATTGTAAGTGACAGAGACAAAGTGTTCCTCGGTGCTTTTGGCAATCATTGTTCAAGGCTTTGAAAGTTAAACTACAAATGTCAACACTTACCACCCACAATCGGATGGACAAACCAAGTGGTGAATAGGTGTCTAGAGTGTTACCTCGGATGTATGTCCGGTGAAAAACCAAAAGAGTGGACACGGTGGCTTTCAATGGCGAGTTTTGGTATAACACAAATTTCCACATCGCTATCCGACTACTCCATTTGAAGTGTTATATGGTCAAACACCACCCATCCACATGCCTTATTTGCTCGGTGAAAGTACAGTTGAGACTGTGGATAGAACAATGCAAGCAAGAGAACAAGTGGTTAACATGCTTAAATTTCATCCAAGAGAGCACAAGACAGGATGAAAAGTTTGGCGAGATAAACACGTAACGATAGGAATTTTGAAGAAGGTGTTTGGGTCTATTTGAAACTGCACCATACAGTGCAAGTGACAACTAGACAAAGTCCCTATAACAAACTCTCGCCTAAGTACTATGGTCCTTTCAAGATTATAGAAAATTGGCAATGTGGCTTATAAATTGCGACTTCAAGTGGTACTCAAATTCATCCAAGATTCCATGTGTCCCAACTTAAGCTTTGCAAAGGGATGGTTGATAAGCCCGGAACTCTTCCTATGTGTGATAATGAAGGACTCCTATCGGTGTTTCCAGTGAAAATCCTTGACGGAGATTGGGAAGGTTGGTAATAGAGTCATTGCTTATGTGTTGGTACAATGGTCAAATGGCGTGAGGAAGATGCAACTTGGGAACTTTATCTTCAAGTATTGAAGAAGTATCCTGGGTTTGATCAAGAGGAAGCAATCGAAGGTGCTATTTGACCGTGGAAAGTCAAATGTTAAGGGAAGGAATTTGATATAAGCCAATTTGGATTCTCTGATGGATTCCACTGAAAGTTATTTCTCCTTCCTCCCAATTGTGGATTCTATCAAGGCCAAAAGTTAGTTATAACTTTTGGCGGAAAATCATATTTCTTCTTTTTTTCTTTGTATAAATACTCATTTCCATTTCACTTGTAATGCATTCATGAAAAGATTTGTAATATCTCTCTCTCAATTCCATTACAATCCTAGTGAATCATTTGAATACAAATCACGGATTCATTTCTTCTTATGTGATTCCCTGTTTGCTTTCATAACAACTACATTTCTTAACTGATTTCTGGTTGTTACTATCTGGTACATATCACTTGGAGAGATCTTTGAGCTACATTAGTTAGAGTGTTTCAATATCCCAAGCACATAATGACTTATGGGTTACCTTATACTAGTTGACTTTTGCAATTTACTCTATAGACCCTTTTGAGTGGCAAAGATATACATTGTATCAGTTAAACCCTAATAAAAAACTCATAGTATGTATTCCATGCACAAGAAAAGAAGACAATTTCCATAGCGAAAGAGATGAAAGATTCAAGATACAACTTACCAACAAAACTCACAATCAACATTCTTTCTAAACTACCAGTCAAAACCATAATCAGATGCACCTCAGTTTGCAAATCATGGTTTTCACTTATCAAAACCTTTTTTCATAGCTTCTCATCTCAATTTCAATTCAAATAAATCTACTACGAATACTAGTTATATTCTATATGGCGATACACTAATTTATGTCATGTAATATGTGACACAACATGCTATACTCTATTTAAACCCCTTTTAATGTTAGCACTAATCGTAGATTTTCGTTATATATCATTGGTTCGTGTAATGGATTGCTTTGTTTAGCACCTGGGATAGAGTGTCATTTAGGGAAAAATGTTTACATTTGGAATCCGTTGATTAATAAATATAGGAAGCTTCCACCATCGCAGTTTTCGGATATGTTTACTAATGATGTATTTTCAACTTGGGTTTTGTTTTCATGAATCAATGAATGACTATAAGGTTGTTAGACTTATTTGCTTTAGAAAAAATACTAGTGTTGGAAGATTGTTCATTGTGAAGTTCCGCCTATGGTGCAGGTTAACAGGTTTGCAGTGTTTCATAAGGGTGTTTTATATTGGAGTGCATGCAGTGATAGTATTGACTGTCTTGAATGTTATATTATGTCATTTGATCTTGATGACGAGATGTTTAGAGTGTGTAAACAGCCTTTGCATATCCCATGGTGTTCTGTAGAGGTGAAGGGATCATCTGATTCTTTGTTTGCTGTAGAAAAGGATCGTTTTGGTGAAAATAATGGCGTTTCGGAAGCATGGAAGATAGATGAAAATGGAAGGGGTTGTACGAAGACATGCGAGATTAGAGATGTGGAGCGGACAATCGGGTTTACACGGAATAATAAGTTTCTATATACTGCTTCGGAGAATAGGCTCGTTTCTTTGAATCTATAGTTAAAAGTCTGACTTCTTTATAACCTTTTAGCACCAACTTCTACTTTGACATTTTACATACATGAGATCAATAATAACATGCCCAAATTGCACCATTTTTGAATTTTAAGACTAATATTTGAGTATTTGATTCAAGATTATAAATACCAGTAGTTAAATACTACTTAGAGATGCATGAACATTATCACAGCAATAATTAACATAAGTGAACACAAACATCCGTACGTTTGACGGGTTTTTTGTTACAAAATAGCAGATTTCTAAGATGTTGGTTTTGAATTTGGTGTTTTACTAAAAACAAGAACAGACTAACCAGGATGTAGGGGTGAAAAGGATCCGAGCTCGAGCTCGTTTAGGCTCGAGCTCGACTCGTTTATATATAAAAGCTCGAGCTCGAGCTCGTTTGAGCCTCACATTTGAGCTCGAGCTCGGCTCGTGAAATTTTTCACAAGCTCGAGCTCGGCTCGTTAACACAAAGCTCGACTCATTAACACAAGGCTCGAGCTCGTTAACACGGTTATATGATAGAAAATATATATACGTATATATTTCTAAGGCTCGTTTAGACTCATGAGCCTAAACGAGTTTTGTATAGAGCTCGGCTCGAGCTCGATTATTAAATGAGCCCAAATTTAGCTCGAGCTCGTTTAGGCTTTCGTTTGTTTGAAACTACCGATCCGATCCCAAACTTTTCACGAGCGGCTCGGCTCGCTTCCACCCTACCAGATGGATCAGACCTGACCGAAACCGATTTGGTCCAAAGTCCATACTAAAACCAGATCGAAATGTTCAGTCCATGTTCGGGCCATCCGGTTTGCCAGCCGGTTCAATCTAACAAAGCATAATAGTCGGTTCCGCGTAAGACCAAACCGACGACCAAAATGAGAAAAGGGTAGACCGAGGACCAAACCGAATATGTTCGGTCCGATTTCGGTCCTGTCCAGTCGGTCTATAATGTTGAGCCTTAGATAGCTTACAATAAAGATTCTGGTTCCACACTTTTGTCAAACACTAGATCAGATAAAAAGCAGCCAAGATATTATTTTAGTTTCGACAATTCTAAAGGGTCTCATAAACTCTTAAAAATGACAAGCAAATTTGATGATTACATACTCCGACCATAAAGAAAAACTACCTCAATTCTATACATTCAACCATGCACTATAATTCGACTCAATTTCAACAGCCTAACAGATAAACAGAACCCAAGCTTGGACCATAAAGCACAAGGCTTCAAAAACCACCACCGGATGAATGCTCAGTTGGCCAACTGTTTCTGTTTCGCTTCTAATGCTTCTTTGAGTTTCCTACCCAATGCATATGCCAATGGAGGAGGGACTGCATTTCCAATCTGCTTGTGCTTATGTTGAATGTTGCCAGAAAACTTGTAGCCATCAGGGAAACCCTACACAAAGTAAAGCCACATAATCAAGAATAAGTCAAAGTAAGGTAAACCCGCCTAGGTTTGATTGCTAGGCTTTGCACAGGTTAAGATCCTTGTATTTTGATAGAAGACTCTTTCAATCCCTATTTTTTTTACCAAAATAGCCTTCATTACTTTTCATTTTTTTTTTAATTCTCATTGCTCAAGATCATAGAGGTGACAATTACAATCTACATTAATACTATTTCTTTTGGATACAAGTTAGATGGCCACTTTTCACCCCAGGAACTATACATATATGAGTTTATGAATTGTATTATATACCTGAGAACGAGCACATTCACGAACTGTTAATATCCTATCCTGGTCAGGGTGAAAGCACATCCCAACCTTACCCATAGGCTGTGGGTCAGTAATAGAAGTTGGAAAATTTCCTTCCCAGTCAAGCCTTCCAAACAGACCCTTCCATTGGTTATGCCTTTTGGCTGTGTTTGGTAAGCACCAGGGTATAAGGTCAACCATTTGGCCAGTTGACAGCTTAACCTGAAAAAAAAGAAAAAAAAAAGGTTGATCTCATATCAATTACTGAAATGCCATTCACTAGTAATAAAGAATACCAACGTACCTTTTCCTCAGGAAGGTCACGCCAGTCAGCACCAGGACGTTTGGGGATTCTTTGGCACCTAATCACATTCAGCTCATTCATTTCTTTTGATATATGATCCGTGAGGACAGCCGCCTCTCCCCGGATTCTCTTTTGAAACCAAGAGACAGGCTCATTTTTGTACTGAAGACACATAAAATGAGTAAAATTCAGCTAACGGGTAAAGGGTTAGCAACATGCACACATACAGAAGAAAGAAAAAATATGTACCTCTGTAGTAACAGCAGAAGCACCATTTCCAACAGCTGGGAGGTCACCAATTGTGTCTCTAACAGTTATTGCACGGAAAGGGGCGCCACTTGCGGTACTTCTAGCAGCAGCATATTGTTTGTTACCATTTAGTGTTACCCTAAGTTGAGGACTGGCAAAGACATGCATTGGTTCTGGCCACTCGGGTAGTATTTCTTCAGGTGAGGCTGCCCAAATGAACGACGCCACGTGATTGAGATACACCAAAAGCTCCAGCCTCCAGTATTCCAAACCTCACCTATGATTAATTTAAAATTTGCATTATGGTTATGGTTTCTTTTGGATGCCATATAGCAAAAAAGTTTAATATTTTTTTTTCTAATTACTTGTGTATTTTAACTACCTGATAACCCATTTCGAGCAGGGAAGCAAGAGCTAAACGAAATGTCTGCCCTTTGTTGAAGGACACAAAGTTCCTTACATTTTCTAGCAAGAAATACTTGGGACGGAAGTACTCAGCAAAAGACAAAAAAGCCAATATCATTTCACACTGAACCTTGCTCCATGTGCTTGTATTGAACCTATTCATACCAGAAAATCCCTGTATAGATATTTAAAATGTTAAGAATGTCTCATCCTATGTTGTAAAAGGAACATTAATGTTGTGCTGCATGTCTTTATATTTCATATGATTTTAATAAGTTGAAAAGCTGTAAAGGTTGGAATTAATACCTGACATGGAGGGCCACCATTGATGAAATCCACTTGTCCAGGTCGGGGCAGATTCTTTATCTCATCCTCACCAAGCTTTGCAGCCATTTCTTCAGCCTCAGTAGTTGAAATGCAGTCATCGGTGTCCCCACATGCTGTCATGATGGCCCTGTATTACAGACAACCATTAGAAAGGTAAACAGCTACATAATATTATTGAAAAATATACAAATTAATGGAAAGATAATAATTTAAATAAAAGAAATAAATTTAGTACCTTAGTGTAACATTGCAGTTCTGCACAAACGCCAATGCATCAGGATGATTAAGTCTAAAAGCGTCACCAGCAGGTTCTTCATATTCAATTGCCCATTTGGTTAATACTGCCCCTGTAGGTAAGCATGCTATACGTATAATGCTTCAAGTGAAATAAAATAGGTCAGTTCATGGTGCAAAAAGTAGTTTAGTTACCAGCTTTCTGTAAACCCTCAGACAAGCCACCACAGCCAGCAAAATATCTAATGTGGCTAAACGATTAAGTGAAGCAGAACTCTCTTTGTTGTCAGTCATATCACTATCATTTTCGCCTTCTTTAGACTTTCCTTTTTCTTTCTAATAGCAGCATCATTAACCAAGTTTTCTTTAGGGGCTAAGCTTTATGTTAGCAGGTAGCTGTGGAAAGAAGTTTAAAATTATACAGAGTAAATGACAAAGAAAAACACTACTAATATTGCAAATACATGTGACAATTTGGAACATATGTAGCATGAAGGTGGCAATCTGACCCTTATCATATAAACAGAGCAATACAGAACTAAACAATTATACAAAATAGCCTAAAAAATTAACAGGTACCAAAGTGTATTTTTAGTGCATAAAACTTCAAATCACGTTATTCAAAAAATTATTCTTATTAAATTGATAGCTTTTGCAAGTCATATATGACCACCATTAACTAAACGTATAAAATATTGGACAAAAAGTGCTTCAGGTAACATTCTTTTGGCTAAATGGATTAGTGAAACTACCTGCTTGAGAGATCCCTTATCTGGATCATAAAGACGCTCACAGAAGAAGATGTGATCATAAATATAAGTACGGTCCAAAGAAGAAAGATCCTTCTTCCTATTAACTTCACACTTTCCTTCTACTACTGAAACTGACAGCTTATGCACTTCATCACTGTAATATACCTGAAAAATGTAATAAACACTATTACCACTATCATAAAAGAAACAAGTTGCGGAAATATCATTATCTGATGCCATAAAGATATAAGGATTGTGTATCAAAATCATACCTCTTGGATGTCAGACCGGTATGCTTTGTCTGAAGAAAGATCCTCAGGTCTGTAAAATCTCCTAACTTCAATTGTTACTGAGTCAGGGTCAACACGTTTTGAATTTTTAGGTGCTTCAATCAGCAGCAACTGACAAACAACATATGGTTTAAGCCCTACATTTCTCCCACCCTTATGAGTTTCATTACCCCTCTCATCTGCGTCAAAGTGATGAGGACCAACATAAAGGAAATCATCAACACGGTACTCAGTTGCCATGTATGTGAATCCTGTCTTGGATTCACTTAGCTCAAAAGCCTCCTTTCTGTTTTCATCTTCCATGATTTTACATGAATGACAGAGCCCATTTCCAAGGCCCATTTTATCAGTTTGCAGACAAAAGAATGCACCTCTTTCAGGCCAGTATAAACTCTTACAGTAATACTCAACAGGCAGGCCTTTATTTTTCCTATCCTCGGCTTTTGCTCTGTCCAATTTATCAGAATTTGCATTAGCCTTGCGATGCTCATGACCCCAAGGCAATCTTCTGATCTCCACCACCACAGCTTGTGTAACATCATCAAGTTCAAAGTCCATGCAATCATTAGTCAAATACACTTCCTCTCGCTTGCAATGTCACCAAGAACAGTGTCACGACCTTTTAACATCAATCGCCCATGAGCAAATTTTGTAGAGTCAGAGTCTTCAAACAGGTATTCTACATAATAAATAGAATCATCAACCATCACCGAACTGCCTAAAGCAACCACCTCTCCCCGAAGCACTGCCTCCTTATAAAGAGCCTTGCCATCAGCCATTTCCCCAACCACTGGCCCAACCCAATTGATGTCGGTTTTTGAAATGCGAGATTTCTTTTCCTTTGATGCAGAATGAGGTTTTTCAGGTTCCTGAACAGGAAGGGTGCTTTCTTCTTCAGGTTCTTCACAATCTTCCTGCTCATTGTCTTCTGGTTCATCCTCTTCGTCATCTTTCTTCACATCCAGAGCATCACCTTCCTTTACCTCTTCAGGTGAGTAATTTGAGTAAAATTCACCCCAAATCCTATTGATCAAGCGTGTTGTGGTTGCAGGCATTGCCTTCCGTTTTGAGACAACAGGAGCCATTGATGCTCTTGGGTTCATATTTTCTGCCTTTGTCAACACTGCTTTTTTCTTCACTAACCATTTGGTATGATGTCTTTCCTCCATCTTACACTCCAGACCAGACACAAATGCACACCTCCTGATTGTAACATCTGGAAACTCTGCAAATTGTTGCAAAATAATTTGTCCATGAACCACAACAAACCTCTCTACAATCACAGGGTTTGAAGATATGTAAGCAGGGTGACTCTTGTCAAAATCAGACAATCTCTTTATGACTTCAGCAAATGACAACTTTGATGCACGTGTTTGCTCTTTCAGTAATGTGATAATCCCAATAGCAAGCTTTGCTGTCTTTAGAACTGTTTGATACCAGGGGGCATATTGCTTTGAAGGCTTTCCAAGTCTATACCTGAAACAAACAAACAAAAATATCCATATGTAAGAAAGTTCAAGTCGAACTAGTAGAACTCATAAAACCTGCCAAATAATATTATTTAGATAACTACAGTTACACTCACCAGGCCATATCTGTTCGAATTGAAATGAAAACCATTGATGATCCAAATTCAATCATCCATTCCTTTATAGCACTCAGGTATATAGGGATGCCGTCTTCATTTGGTGCAGCAGAGGAACCTGATGCACTACCAGGTTCATCATCTAAACAGAATCCACTTCCATCATCTGCCGTCATTACCCCTGATCCAAACACTGTGACATCAATGTCTGCACATGGCTTCATAGGAAGAAGCTCTAAAGAAATCAACCTAGAGTCACAGTTGTATAGTGACCAGTTGTGAAGCATGCTTCTTGGAAGCTGATCAGCATCCATGGTATCGAAATTATCAAAGATAATATACTCGTCTGTTTCTTCTGCAGAGGTTTTGTAATATGCAGGAAGTGGGTAGTCATTTGCTATCTCATCTTCATTTATCTGAATGTACAGCTTGCTTGACGAAGGAGCGTGTCTTTGCCTTTTATTCTGTCTTGTTGCTTGCCAGTCTTCATTTTCTTGCAAAACTCGAGCCAACTTCATGTCTTCATCTTCTTCAACACCAGACTTAGGCCCATTTGACACATCAACTTTTTTTCCATCGTTAATCTTCAAAGGTGCATTTATCGATCTTCCAGATGGAATATTCATACCTGCAGACCCTTGATGTTTCACGCTTTCATCCCTTAAAGCTTCTAGCACAGGTAGTCCAACAAAAGACTTGTCATTATTGTTGGGGGCCTCATCCAACCCAACGAGTTGCTTATAGATGAAAGCACCCCATGAAATGATCATGTCTCGAATTGATGCCCCCTGAGGGAAGTTCTTACTCCCACTTAGTGAACGAACAAGTGCAGCAAGCAATTCATCAAGGCTTAAATCCGGGTTGCCTCCAGCAGATTTTGACAGCCGTTTGTATACTTCAACACATGCACGCGCTTTTTCGTAAAAAAGCCCAAACTGTTTTTTGTAAGCTGCTGCAGGCTTAACACAGTCATAATCAGCAAGTTCTGTAGAGACCCAAATGACTGGAGAACCGTCTTCATAACCAGATATCGACCAATCTTCAATACGACCAAATCCTTCACACCGAACACCAGTCTCCTTCTCTTTCCCAGAAGTTTTCTCCAAAGGCAATATTAAACCAGAGATGAACATATCATCGACTTCTAGCATTTCAAAAGGCTGTGGTTTCCCATCAGCAAAATGAAACATAAATTCTGTTAATCTTCTATTGGGTTTTGGATCATCTGGCCCTGGTACAAGACTTAAGGCTGCTATTTCTTCCTCCACCTCTTGGACTTTTTATTCTCAATCATTGAAGTTTTATCTGACAAACGGAGTGGCTTGTCCTTGTAACTAGTGCATGAGGCAGCTCGCTTTGGCATCTTCCTTGGAGCAGGAGCTTTCTCAGTGTTGTCTGACCTTCCGCTTTCTGCTTAAGTTTGGTCGACGCTTTTGTATCAGGATCCACTGTAACATCAGATACCTCAGTTGTTGTTGCTTTAGCAGGAGCTTTCTCAGTGTTGTCTGGCCTTCACGCTTCTGCTTTGGTTTTGTAGACGTATTTGTATCAGGATCCACTGTAACATCAGATACCTCAGTTGTTGCTTTAACTTGTTTTCCCTTTTCTTCATTACTGCATCCAGAAGATGTACTTAAAACATTAATAAAAAAATTAAGCAGAAATGATAAAAGATAAGAAGTATGGTTTTGCATAACATTCTACACAGCTGATGCATTTAGAATAACAGAAGCGCAAAAAAAGATAAGCAAATAGAAGAAAACAGATGTAAACCATTAAATGGTATCCATTTATGTTCAAGGCTTGCAGCATACAAAGGCACAAAAGTTCACTCAAGACCGTAATGCAAAGGTAATACCTCGTTGAAACAAACATCACCCACAAACAAATTTTAAACATATATGTATTAATGCATGTTTTTATAAATATAATTATATACCTTGATTAACATAAACTAGTGTTAACACTTAGGTACTAGAACCAATTATTAGTATACAATCGTATTATCATGAACAACCTGTTGTTTTTCCTACAAGAAGGAGCTCTCTTTAGCCATGCCAACTACTTTCTTTTATTGGTTTTTACTAGTAATATATTTCTTTTAGAGAAACTAAAATAATAAAATAAAATAGATATAGATATCAGTATTGAAGAAGGTGACAAACATAATAAAAACTACACAAAACATACAAAAGCAAGGCAAACAAACCACTTAACTAAAGAATAAATATACACAATAAATAAAATTCAAAAACTATTTCAAATAAACCGACAAGCGTAAATAAATCACTACAAAAAACATTGGAAAGTAAAGTCAATCAAACCCTAAATCATCAAATATGATATTTAAACCTAATCATTGACGTCAATGTCACGTGATCTCTTTATCATTATAAAAATGAAAATTAGAATGGTCAATAGGGATCATATCGGAATTGAAATCACTTTACGCCATCACGACAAAACAAGAGCCTGATGGTCAGAGTTCTCAACTTATGATCAACGCAACTCAGCAAGCCGAGTTAAAAATATTACCTGTTGCCACGCGGTTTTGTAGGCACACCTCTAACCACACTATTTAGACCTCTAACGCACCAACTCAATAACTTAGCTACTCCAAATAACGACATCCAATTTAAGTTTAAGTACTAGATGATCAAAATATTTTAAAAATACCCATTAAAAAAATTTCAAATGTCTATCTATGGAGAAATTTTACATTACACTTTGTATAGTCAGCTATGGTTACGTGATTAATACATTTCATTTTGTAATTTGAGATGACAGCAATCTAAACAAAAAAATGAAATCCACTTAAAACTTTTTTCCCTAAAAAACCACATCAAACTATTCCTAAATAACTTAAAAGGACACAACTAAGCACCTAGATTTGTTGTTAAAACTATAATTTCCAATTTATACATTAACTTTTTGTTGAGCAATTAAAAAGACATGCCATGACACTATCTACTGCTTAAGTTACAGTTTCTATACAATCTACTCCATTTTAAGATAAGATCATCTGCAGACATACGTACTGAACATGTGTCAAGTAAAAACACATCAATTTCATATGTCACTATAGAATGCATAAAAGCGCATCTTCTTTATACGTCACTATAGATTTCTTAAAAACACATCTATTTTATGTCACCATAGATTTCGTGTAAAACAAATATAATTCATGTCACCGTAAACTTCTTGAAAAACACATTAATTTTCAACATCGCCAGAAATTTCATAAAAACACATCTACTTTATGCATTACAGATTTACAGGCAGCAAAATTAAACAAAGCTGCAGAATAATCTATTGATGCAGATCTTGGCTTGTGCAAACATACGTAAAAATTGACAAACAAAAGTTGAGGTTAAGCGTTAAATGATCACAACAATTTTTTAAACCGCTTAAGTATCTATCTACATAACAATTTCACATCAAACTTGAGCTAGTGTGATATTATTAATAACAGCTCTCAGGTTAACACAAGATTACTGCAATCCATAAAAAGACATCCCACACAGATTTTATACCAAATTTCTAAACAACAAAATAGTAACCTTGTGTCATCACTGAAACTATCATTTTCCTACATAACGACCATTCATGTTTGGTCGAGCAATTATAGTAACATACAACGAATCTATATACTCCACTTTAAAATGACAAGTTTTACAATTATGAAATAGGTCGAGAATGTCATGAAAACACAACTATTTCATACATCAGGGTAAATTGCATGAAACGCAACTACTTTACACGCCGCACAACATATAATTCATTGACGCACGCCATACCATGTTCGACCCATGTACTTCACGTAGCTCAAACTCAAACTCACATACAGAAAATTCAAATAGCTACAACAGAATCTAACAAGGTCATCAAACCGTAAACAAAAGCTAGCTAAATAGTATTCAACAATCAACAAAATCAAACTTATAAAATAACGTAAACAAATCACAATTATTTTATCAGAACATACAGCCATTAAACAATCTCGCTAAATCCCTACCAATGTCATGAAAATCAAACACACTTTTTTTATTAAAAAAATACACAATCAAACACGCTAAATCCGTATCGATATCGCAAAATCCAAATAGATATCATCATAATACAAACAGCTATTTACTCAATCAAACAGCTAAATCTCACTATCAGTATCGTATCGATTCGATATAATACCTTTATATAAACTATTTCTTCAACTCAAAACATACACCGTCACATTTATATCGACAATCATCCGTTTCACTAAATGTGTATCGATTCGCCGTCACGTTTATATCAAAAACCATCCGTCATTAAATTAACTCACTTTCATTCAGACAAAACCTAAAATCCAACACGTTCTCTCTCTAAAATGCAACAATTTCTCTCTCTAAAATGCAACACTTTCTCTCTCTAAAATAAACGCCATCAAAATTCACAAACACTAAAACTTAACAAAATTAAACAAATATTACATTTAAATTAATAAAATCATCAAGACTATAACAAAAATAACTCTTATAAAAATATGAAAAAAAATATACCTGACGATTTAACTGTAGGAGCGTCTTCTGATTCTAACAAACTCGCTGTTCCCATTTTTTTTTTATTAAAAAAAACACTAATTTGTTATTTGATCGAAAAATAATAATAATTATTGTTTTTAAATAAATAAAAATGAGATGTGTTTTTTGAAAGTGAAAATAGAATGTGTTTTTATAGGGTAGACGACCGGGGGGAATGAATTAAGTTAAAGCGGTCTGTTTGAAATAATTCATGAAAATTGTGGCGGGAAGATGACCGCCATTATCAAAACAAAGAATAAACCCTAAAAGTGTACTACTACTATTTGATTTTGACTTTTTACAGTCAACATTTCATTTCATCACATAATAATATATAATTGGGATCTCAAATTACCTTTATGCCCTTTCGATACGTGTACAGTCTTTGAAGGATTTTATTATTTTTGTGAGAGATGATTGTGATTTTTGGTTTAATTTCGATGTTTAACTTTGAGGTTTTGTGGGGTAGTGTTAAAATTTTATAGGGTTTTTGGTAAAGTTTGTAGGGTAATTTGGATATTATGAATTTATGAGCTTGGGTATTCAGTGTGGAAGTTGACTTTTACTATATTTTAGGTGACAAAATTTTAGTTTTCTTTATCATTGTGACTTTCTTAATTCAATTTGTGTTTCATTCGTGGGATACTCCATAGATTGTGAATGGTAATGCATGCAAAAGTTGTTTCGTCGGAAAAGAGATGATTGGAAGCCTGTAACTAATTTTGTGTCTAAATTGATATGTTAATGATTTATTACGTATTTGTTTTGTTAAATAAAAATATGTTTATTAGCTGTTACCAAGATGATTCTGACACGTAACTTTAGCAATACAATAAGTATAACAATTATTTATGTCAATTAATGTTCTTTGAAATGATAATATAAGAAATATTAGGTACCGTTAGGTTTTGTGCAAATATGATGGTAAAAATCGTGAGAATTTGCTTTAAACATATATATTTTTCTATTCTAATAAGATTTTATGTTATTCACGTGTTGAAGCGAAATGCTATTTTTATTCAAATCTACCTTGAGTTTCTATGTTTTCTTCTTTAAAAAAACATATTATGCTTGATAAATGTCGAATTTAGATATTTGACCAACCTTGGCAATACATGTGCAATTGAAACTAAGTATATACTTTGAGTTTATAGTTTTTTTCTTTAAATAAACATATTATGAAACATATTATGCATGATAAACGTTGTAATTTGGATATTTGGCCAACATTGGCAATACATATTCAATTGAAACTAAGAGCATTGAGTATCACAACGAGGTGCTTCGCCGAATCCCACGTGGCCCTTAGTCGTTGCTCGCCACCACCGATGATCCTCATGATTGTGCATTCGCCGAGGAAGTGACGAGGAAAAGACATCATACTTTTGCATAAGTATCCATTGGAAACATGAGGTAGGTGGAAAAGAAAATAAAATTGGAGGTGGATGTGACTCAAATGAATTAGTTGTTTTGTGTTATGAGTGATGGGGTATTTTAAAGTGTGGGTGTTGAAATGATGTGGCATCGGTGGTGGCCAAATGAGTTAGTTGAATATCTTCATGATACTTAATGCTTTAAGTATATACTTCAACTAGGAGAATCTACACAACCGTATACTTTATATTATTAATTCAGAGACCTTTAAAACATATAAAATGGGTTAATCCTCATCCTTCATCACCTAGTATAATCTAGTGACTTATATTAAGATACAAGAGATAATACGCTAATTAAATTAGACTGGGTAAATTGCCATTTCACCTATCAATTAACACCCACAACCACTCCATTTAACCTTTCATTATCTCATTGGTCAAACACACATAAAAATATCACAAAACATGCACACACCTGTGGGGTTAAGAAACCTAGCCTTAAATCAAAATTTTACCATAAAAAGTGTTAAATCACATCAAAGTTGAAGGATCTAAGATTTCAAGTCGATTAGAAAAAATCACAAAAAAACGAATCGATTCAACCTTCGATTGAAAACATAACTTAAGGTATGGTTTTTATCAAATATTCATGTTCGATTTGGTATTTTGTTGTTATTTATGTTATTTTCAAGCCAATTATAGCAAAATATTGCTTTAACTAGGGGTGCAAACAAGTCGAACTTTTATCAAGCAACTCGAACTTTTATCGAGATCTGCCGAGCTCAAGCCCAATATATTGGCTCGAAACATATAATGAGTCGAGCTCGAGCTTTGATGGCTCGGCTCGAGTTTTATCAAGCTTTTCGAGCTTTAAGTAAATAAGGGTTAATTTGAATATCAACCTAATTATAAGGACTTACTCAATAAAAAATTAATTAACTATATACCTTTTTATTCCTACGTAATGTTTTGTATTCTACAATCTACATAGTGCACACTTCCTGGCCATCACTTCCTCTTTATATTGTTTTCATTGGGTAGTGTATTGTATTCGTTCTTCTTTTCGAGTCTCAAGTCTCAACTCCTTAATCAACTTGTTCAGGAGTTGGAATAGGGGTGTAAATATGTAATCATGTATTCATATAAATATTTTCGAGCTTTTCAAGCAAAGCTCGAGCTTTGCTCGAAACTGAATCGAACCGAGCTCAAGCCTAGATGGTTAAACCTTGACGAGCTATCGAGCCGAGCTTGAGCCTAAAAAATTTTTTCGAGCCGCGTTCGAGCCTTGTCAAGCTCAGGCTTGGCTCGGCTCGGTTACACCCCTAGCTTTAACTACTTATTTAATATTATATTGAAGTTACTTGTGATTATTTGTTGGGTTTCAGTGTTGTTGAGGCATTATTAGTGTAATTTACTCATTAGTTTAGATAAATGTTCATAATGGTTGTTGATAAAGATTTAAAACGTACGCCTTTAAGGGGTAATTTAAGCCCTATTTAGACACTATTTATATCCGTTACTGCTTAATTTCATTCCTTTTTACTTTTTAGGTCTTTTGGAAGCAAAATGCTGGAATGAAGCACATTTGGACGAAAAGGAGCAAATACATGAAGAAAATGGCAAAGTCAAGATCAAAGCCACTTAAGACTAATCAGCAGAACCTGACGGCGTCCCATCCAAAGGGCGACACCGTCCCTCTATGAAGACTTGATCAAAACATGCACGCGACGGCTTAGTGAAAATCCTGTTCCAAAGCCTGACGGCGTCACGCTTTAAATATGGAAGGCGTCACTCACAGTTTTCACTCCAGACGGCCCAGATCTAGAATCAAGACGACGTCTCAACTAAAGACCGACGGTGTCACAACTCTAAAGTGACGCCGTCTCATCGATGACTTGGCCCAGACGAAACCCTAATGACGACAACCTGACGGCGTCGCGATAAAAGCGGCGTCGTCGCGATTGTAAATCTATATATAATTCGATTTTCTTTATTTTAAGATGTAGAATTTTGGAGAGCAAACCCTAACTCGGTTGTAGTCCGACTTGGACAATATTCTAGGGTCCCATACCTACTTTACACATCAAGATAAGTTTGTTAATCCAATTCATCATTATGTCTACCCCATGTTCGATTGATTGTGTGTATGCTTGCTTGTCTATCATGTCTAGCTAAATTACTTGTGTGTTTGCTTAAATCTATGAAACCTAGTTATTGATTGTTGTTAGGTTGTTTCTTGTCTTAATTGAAATTGGCTTAGAAGTGCGTATAGGCTATCATTGTATTTAATGCTTGAGTATGCTTAATGATGATATGGTGCATGGATGAAATAGCTTAGGCTTGTCGATTCCGTGAATCATATACGAGAGATAACCTCATAGAACTAGGGAATACGCACATCCTATGACCTTTAGGAATACAACGCGTTAAGATAAAGGACGTGATAACTTAACCAACCAATAAAAGATAACTAGGGAGTAATAGCATCTAAGTGAACACATCTTTAATCATCATACGAGCACACCTCAATTAAACATAGCTATCCGTAGTAATTAGATAATTAGTTAAAGTAGAGTAATCGGTAGAAGTACCACCCCACAACCAATTGCCCCAAGATTTTACCTTAGCTTTCTAAAAAACCATAAAAAGATTTAAAAAAATAATAAAATAAAAAATCGTCCTCAACCCCACCTTCTCGTCATATATTTCTTACTAGCATTCCTATTCCCCTAAAGAACGATATCAATCCCCGAGGCGTACCCCATACTACATTACAACGATTAGGTTCACTGCCTAGAGGTTGAAAAACTTGCTCGTAGAAAAGTAAGTTTCCTTGACCCCGAACGCGCCTTCCGCGTGCATCAAGTTTTTGGCGCCGCTGCCGGGAAATATAATAGCTAGTTAGATCTCTATCTCGTTTAGGAACCCTTGCTTGATTCCTATCAAGTAAGATTTTTTCTCATTTTCCTTAGCTTCCTTGTAGTCTATCACCCTTCTTCGTGTCTTTGTTCGTAACCTTGTCACTTATCACCATGGGTGACAATCCACCACCAAATCAACCACTTCCACTCAACCCACCACCAATTGACCCGCCAAGAGGCCGTACTCTTGGTGAATGCTCTAGATCGAGCCATCAAGGCTATAGGAACACCATTGAGCTCCCCATTCAAGCTCAAACTACGACCCTGCGATCCGACACCATCCGGTTGGTGCAAAACGGATGTGCATTCCATGGACATCGTTCCGAAGATCCTAATCAGCATCTCAAGAATTTCCTAAAAATCGTTGACTCTATTGACCTTGATGCTACCACACGGGAGACCACTCGCTTGCGTCTCTTCCAATTCTCTCCACGGGACCAAGCTAGTAATTGGCTTGAGCGACTTCCCACCGGATCCATCTCAAGTTGGGATGATCTCACCACTCGTTTCCTCGCCCAATTTTTCCCACCCGGGAGAACTACCAAACTAAGGAATGACATCTTGATGTTCCAACAACGTCAAGGCGAAACTCTCTACGAGGTGTGGACTCGATTCAAGGACTTGCTCCATAAAGTCCCTCATCACGGCATCGATCTTTGGCTTCAAGTCAAAATATTTTACGATCATGTCAATCTCTCAACAAGGCAAACCATCGACCAAGCGACCGTGGCAAACTTAGTGAACTTACCGCGGAAGAATCGTGGGTACAATAGAGGACCTTTCCTCTATGACAACGAATGTTGGAATGACCTCCGTGAGTTGCCCAAACCGTCAAGGCAATCTCCTTGCCTCCCATTGACTCACAACCTTCCAATCGTAGGATGCTCGAACTTGAAGATCAAGTCAAATTCCTAATGAGCTCCTACGAAACTCCTAAGTCCTCACGCCAAGTGAACAAGGTCTCTTCCTTGTGTAAGATATGTAGTGGTCACCATGACACTCGTAATTGCACGAGACTCCCCGAACAAGCTTCCGTGGACTACGCATCCTCGCGTGCCAATGGAATGGGATGAAGCTCGAGAAGCATGGAGGGGAAAACACGACTATAAATGGGGTCAAACCAAAGAATTCACCTCTAACGACTCCTCATAGCCCAAAAAACACAACCAAAGCTCTCACGGCCCTAGTCAACAAAACCTATAAAGGATGATACAACACCTAGTTACATCTCAAGAAGCCCAAATAGCCAAGCTTTCGGACCGCTTTAACCAACAATAAGCCGAGATGGATAGGAAGATAGATAACCTTTTGAAAGCCATAACCAATAGTGATAGGAAGACCACCGAAAAGGTTAATGCCATCGCGACTCATTCTACCGAAGCTTTCGGTGTTAAGATTAAGGACCCGAACAAGTACTTCAAAACTAGGGACCTGTATTTATCCAAGCATGTTCACTTCTTCAATGCCATCACCCTAGTGAAACCAAATAGGAATAGTGATGAAGCGAACCATGAGACGGTACTTGAGGTTAGTGAGACTCCTAAAGATGAATCAACCGATGAAATAGACGAAGTAGGTGATGAATACTTCAATAAGTTTCCTATGGAAGAGGAACTTTCATGCCACCCATACCTAGTGTGCGACCTCCGTCACATGTATATTAGGAGATGCCCACGAATCACCTTTGGAAATCCTAGAAATCTCAACATACCATGTTGCATAGGATATCTTTTCGTGGCAAAGGCCTACATTGATCGCAAATCCCCAATAAACATCATGACTAGCACATATTATAATTGGTTGATGAAAAAACCTATCCCAAATAGGCAAGACCCCAATGATCCTATAGTTAGATGTAATTTATGTGGAAAACTAGAAGGGGGGTTGAATAGTTTTTCCGATTTTAAGTTAGTTTCAAAAACTTTAGATTCGATGTTATGTGAAATCGTATGGATGAAGAGAAAGTATAGATCTAAGAGTAATGCAAATAAAGAAAGCAAGTAAAGTAAAGGATAGAAATGACACAACCGATTTATATTGGTTCGGCTACAAGGACACCTTCCTTGCCTTACTCCACTCCCCGAGTCACCTACTCGAGAGTTCAAGCACTATGTCAACAAACTCCTTCAAATTGGCGGAGAAGCCTTCACAACGTCGCTTACACTTTTTCCGGTACAAAGCTAAATACTGAGTCCGTAACACGGAGGATCAAACCAACACTACTATAACACAACAAATATGTGAAATATGAAATACAAGATCTTCGATACAGAAATCTTGTGGAGGAACAAATCAATCAAGGACCCCTTGCTTGGATGACTTGTAGAATGCTCGTGATCTCGCCTTAGAGAAGGACCTATATGAGAATCACATTAAAAGAAAGAAGAACTACTCTCTAGATCGAGTGATCTTATGTTAGAAGAGTGTAAGAATATATGAGAGAGTTTGTAAAAAGAGGGGTGAGTAAAAATGAAGAAACGACTCTCTATTTATAGGCAAATTCTTGCCACTGTCTAGTGTAACTCCAGAGATCCGTGAGACGCTCCTGTTTGCCCATGGGTTTTTGGGTTATGGGTCATGGGTCATGGGTCCTAGATTATGAATCATGGGTTTCTAAATAGATACAATGTATCTAATAGATGCAATGCATCTAGACAATGGGTATGGGTTAACTCCATGGGTTATGGATATGATCCATGGGTATGGGCCATGGGTTGTGGTTTTTACCCATCCTAATAAACTATTACAACAAATGAATTATTACAATAATTTGTATTAAATGACTATGTGTAGATGCTTTACAAAAATAACATGTATCCTTATAATTTTACTTATGATAACATTATATTTGTTATCAACAAAACACAAAGAGAACGCTAAATATTAATAAACGTTTTACGGTTTATTTGTATTAACAATCTCTCCATTTTGTTGATGACAAAACATAATGTTATGATGAGTAAAACTTAAGATTATATGTATGTTTTAAAGCATAAGTTTTACTTTTCACCCCCTTTTGTCGAAACAAAAGTGACCCTAATGAAGAAATAAAGTGTGGAAAAATAGTCCACGATATCTAACTCCCCTCGACGGTAGCTCCCCTATAATGGGCGTCAAGTGAGAAAATATAAAAACCTACAAGGAAAAGGTTAGTAGTAACATGCATAAATAATCTTGTGATTGGCGGGAAACAAGATTGGGATCCAAGGTATGTAAACAAAGCTTTGTAATAAAATAACAAAATGTAGTGATATTTATGCCACATACAAGCATGTAAAACTAAGAACAATACTTGTTCTAAAAATGACTCAAAAATAAAATACTAGAGAAAATAGTAAAATAATTCATTCCATGCTTGCATAAGGTTATGGATGGAAGTTTTGGTGAGTGATGATGTTGATGCGGTCAAGGATGAGGTTAAGTATGACTCACATCTCTTCCAAGATCCTAATTTCTATTACAAGATCCCAAAGTAGTGGATTGGCAATGTTCACAATGTAAATGATGTGGGTAATGTGTTTGGAGGTAAGTTTTTTCTTTTGGGTTAGTTTGATTTGTGAGATGCTTGATGAAGTTGTGGTGGAAAAGTTGGAAAATAGGGATCAAAGTTAGATTTGGGTGGTGGTACTACGGAAGGTGGTAGGACAAAATTTTGGATTTCTTGAAAAGGATTGTTTGCACTAGGTGAGTCGTCATGTTGGGAGATCTTTTGGATGACATGATGATGGTTGTTTGTGAGGTTGAGAGTGATGAAGATGCAAGCATTTTGAGAATCCTATTTATAGAAAAAATAATGCATTGTAATGAATGCTTGACCCAAAATACGAACTAAAATATAATGATTAGATATGAATTTAAGGCATGTGATCATGAGAACACAAGCATTAAGTAACATACTCATTAGTAAAAAGAAAAAAAATGATGAAAATATATAAGTTTTCATCCAAAGTGAGAAAAATAGAAGATAATTTTAGCTTCTGTCTCACGAATCCCACGGATCCTTCCTCGAGGGAATCGTCCCAAATAATCGCCGATCCGTGGTAATGGTGACTCACGCACTCAAAATTTTTCTTTTGAAAATATTTGTGCCTAGTGTGTGCCTATATGCAAACCATTTAGAGTTGCGGTTATCTTGACTCCTAAAAAGAAAAGAAAAAATAGGCTAGAAGTGAAAAAGCATACTATTTTGTGAGATAACCCGAGTTCTCCTAATTCATTGTTGCTTAAATCAATGTACCCGAAAAAACATATTAGTTATGTGTCCTCTTCAAGATTCAAAAGACATGAGATGCAATGAAACGGGTTTTACTTTGTATTAATAATGAAAAGAGGTTTGTCCTAGACGTGAGAAATAGCTTTTATGAAAGTGATACGGGAAGAAGTATCCTTTTAGAAAAATTTTGAAAGAGTTTCTTTGTTTGAAGAAAACGTTTATCCAAAAAAAAAGTATGAAACTAAGTGTTGTAAGAGAAACTTACCTTGAAAAGTAAAGAAAATTATAAAAGTACGAGTTGTAAATAAAACCTATCTTGGGTTTTAAAAATTCCCGTATTGCTTGTGAGTTGTGTGTGAAATAGATATCCTAGACTCATAAAAGAATAAGGCTAGTATTTACATACCTTGTAGAGTTTAAAAACTAATTACAACGATTGTTCCATGAGACCAAGACCAAGACAAGTAGGTTGAATTGTTCCTTCAACGGTTTGGTGAGGACGTCGGCTATGTTGTCTTTGGATGCTACCCGCTCAATCGAGATGTTCCCTTTTGAACATTGTCTCTTAAGTGATGACGAATCTCTATATACTTGGTGCGAGAGTGCAATACCGAATTCTTTGTTAGGATTTAGTAAATCCAATTATTAAAGAGTCACCACCTCAAGTATATGTAATCGTTAAAAGCTCGTAGTCATATTATAAGTTAAGTAGTATTTAGTTTAAGTAACACCGTGGAGGACGGACGGGTCTTTACCCACCGTATGCACGATCCACACCCCGATAGGTGGCATTTATGTAATGACTATAAATACTCTCTACCTCCCAGGTAGAGAGTTGGAGCTCATAATAAGATTTTTCTTTCTCTCACTAAAGTTCCCAAACCTCTAACTTTCTCTCTAAAACTCTTGTGTACGCCTACTTTGCTTATGGTTTGATGTGTATGTGAAATCCAATATGTTACAAATGGTATCAAGAGCCATGGGTTGATCATCTCTTACATATCTTTGGATTTCTAGTGACTTTTAGGTGGTTTTAGAGTTTGAAAAAAGTTTAGTGGTTTTTGCATCATTTGGATCATTTCTAGTGTTAAAGTTTGAATCTTGGGTGTAGTTTTGTGTTTAAAATCATTGTATGTGCTTGGGTTTTGATTTGGTAAGCTTGAATCATCGTGGTTGGGTTGTTTTTGGATTGAAAAGTGGTGTTTATGTGTTTTTCTAGCTAGCGACTTGAGCCACGTATAAGTTGTCTTGGTAGCGACTTGCTTTGTAATGTGGTAGAGTTGTAGTTGAAGGTCTTAGCGAGTTGAGCTAGCGACTTGTTTATTGAGACAAGCGAGAAAAAGACACTTAGTGGATTCTCCACTACGGGTAGCGACTTAGTGAAAGTTAGCGACTTGTACTTAAGTGTGTTAGCGACTTGGTATTAGCGATTTGGTACTTAGCGAGTTGCTATTTAGCTTACTTGACATCTTAGCGACTTGGTGCTTAGCGAGTTGCTATTTAGCGACTTGACATATTAGCGACTTGGTGCTTAGCGACTTCTTGTCAAAAATTTGCTAGCGACTTGGTGCTTAGCGACTTGGTTCGGGTTTCTTAGCGACTTGGTTGATTACGTATGTAATCTGGTTTTCTCTTGATTTAGTAAAATCCCGTGAAAGAATCTATTTCCGGTTTAATCATAGAGTTATAAAATCGCTTTAATACATTAACATGTCTACCAACGTTCCTACACTCATCTCCACCGTTGCCGAGGATGTTCAAGCGGTGGTTCGGATACTGCCCACCCATGCTTGATGAGGCCGGCTTACGACTCTTGGGCTCAAAGAATCGATTGTCTTGTCTTGGAAAGGAAAATGGGGTCAACATTCTCAAATCCATTGATGAAGGACCGTATCGGGTTGAGACTACTAGAGACATAATTGATACAATGAAGATGGAACAATGATCTATGGAATAGATGCACCAAAGACGTATGATGAGCTCAATGATAAGGAGAAGAAGAGATTCGATGCATATCAAGGCTTTTAACATTATACTACAAGGTCTTCCAAAAGACATCTACAAGCTTATCAATCACAACACCCAAGCAAAGGTCGATGGGATAATGTCAAGATGCTTCTCTCGGGATCTCAATTAACTGTTGAAGATAGGGAATCACAACTATATGATGAATTTGAGCATTTCAAGATGAAACCGGATGAGAGTGTTTATGAGTACTACATGAGATTCCATAAGCTTGTGAATGACATGAGGAACATCGAATGACCATGCCAAACATTGAAACTTAACTCAAAGTTTGTAAACAACATGAATCCGAATGGCACAAGTTTGTCACTACGTGAAGCTCACTAAAGGATTGAAGAATACAAACTATGAGCAACTGTATGCCTTTCTTCTACGAATAGAGACATGCTATGTTTGAAAAAGGATTCAGAGCGCTTCAAAACCAATCGGGAGAAACAAGTTCATCAAATGATTCAACCGCATTTACACCAATGATGGAACCACTACCAAAGCATCTCAAGTCATTCAAGATCCATACTTCAAACGACTGATGCCAATGCGGTCATGGAACACTTTATCAATAAGTGGCTCATATGGTTAAACAAAACTTAACCTTCTCTCCACATACCAACAAACTTCACACTAACAATGAAATCGGGATCGCATCCAATCTACACAACCATGCTTTGGTCGAGATGGAAAGGTTACAATACAACCAGACTCAAGGAAGACAATATGAACAAGGAAGAGTGGAGTAGGAGGAGGTATGTGGAAAATCATAATAGGGAAGGAATGAAATCAAGGACAAGTAAAGCCGATCAAGTGTTACAACTGTGATGGTGAGGACATATTGCAAGAAACACACATCGCCAAAACGCCTTAGAATCACGAGTACTTGTGGATAAGATGTTGCTAGTGCAAGCTCGAGGACAATGGAGCGATTTGGATGAAGAGGAGTTCTTGTTTCTTCTTTGAAGGAATGCCAAGACTTATGATGTCGATGTTGATGAACAACCGATTCGAGAGATAGGTCATAATCATCGAATGCCTTTCAAGTAGCCGATTGTGATGCATTTGATTCGATGTTGATGAAGAACCTCTCGCTCAAACAATATTCATGGCTAGCATCTCACCTATGGTTTCTCCAAAGGTCTCTCCTCCACAAGCTTGGTCCATCCAAAGACAAAATCATTTCGAGGTATTAAAACTATACGATGATCTTGATGTGCAAAAGATGCATGACAAAGTACAATCAATCGAAACTTTTGAGTCGATATTGAAAATATGGGTAATATCAATGTTGTCCCATATGATCAATATGTGAAACAAAGTGAAAGTGAGATTGTACCAAGTGATGCATCTTCGCGATCAATAATGACTATGTTTTTATGAATACACCTGCATGTGCCCCTGATGATTCGTTATCTCGAACTTAATGCCTATAAAGAACGAGTTGCCATTTATGAACAACGAGCTAAGTTTGAGTTAACCACTCGTGAGCAGGAAATGGATGACCAAATGCATACAATCATTAGAAAAAGTAATTTTAGAGAAGAAGTATTAAAACAAGAATTAAATTCCTTACAAGAAAAGCTTTCTAAAACTGCTACAAAAAACAAGAACTTCAAGAAAATGTGAAAAGACTTAAGCAAGAATTCAATGCTAAGGAATCAAAACTTTGAATGATTTTATAATCAAAACTTTGAAAACAAGCTTGAAAATAAGTTGTATGCATGAGGAACACCATTCAGATCGCTCACATGATCACTAAGCATAGAGTCTTAAGCGATAAGCATAGCATTCCCTTGTTGAGGAACCAAATCCAGAGGTCATTAAAAGGCTAGAAGTGCCCATAAGGTAATTTATCTTGGCAATGAAATCCTTAAGCCTAGGCAGAAACCTAGTTACTACCGAGTGTCTTGAGGAAGATAAGAAATTAGATGAAGTCACTAGGAAAAGATGAACAAGAAACTAGATGATCCTAAATGTAAAGAGAAGAAAATAAATATCACACCCATGATTACAAGAAGGAGAATTGGATTTCCTTGAACATGTTTAAGCCTCGACATTGTTAACACCCGAACAAGTGTTTTGGAAAAAGGATTTAGATAAGCAAAAGCGAGAGAATCTTGTTGTAACAAATCCCCTTTATGAAAATGCCTTGACGTGTATCCTCCCAATACACCAATGCATTTAGTTCCTAGGACTATTGCCACTAAAAGCAAGACCTTAATCACCAATATGTTATCTTTCAACTATTTGTTGATTTTGAGAAAACTTGTAAGAAAAGGATCACACCCATGGGATAATCAAGGGAAAGGGTTTTGAACAAACAAAAGAATGCTATTTAACCGAGGTCATGCCTTTCTTTAAACAACTAAAAGATCATTTTGAGAGTCTTAAAAGGGATAGATTCGATATTAAAGGAATGGAAAAGGAATTTGATGCTATGATAGTTGAGGTTAGTGACTATGAGCGAGCACTAAGATATAATGAGATTGAGAGGAAGAACTTGCATACATTGAATGAGACTCTTATTTACGAATGTATTACTCAAGATGTGTTTTACATCGCTACTTAATTGTTCCATTAATGCTTCTCGATTTCATGAATTATCCGTTGCTCGAAAGTCTCCCATGATCGTGTCATTGAGCTTGAAAAACTAACTCTAAACCGCATGATAAAGTTGAACAGGATAATCATGATAACTGGTAAACCGCTTTTCTAAATTAGAAGTTGAGCATCCGCTTTGCAATTAAAATATCAACATCCGAAAGAAAATGTTAAAACCTCAAATATCAAGACATCTTTGGATGTTCCCGAATTTGATGCGCTTTTGAAATTAGCAAACGTGATGAATGATTCGAGCTCACTTTGTAACACGATCGAGAAAGTTGAAAGCCCAAATTTCTCAATTAAAGGGTGAAATGAACAATGTGATGGCTTCCAAATGCCTCCTCCTTTAGATTCTCGAATTCTCAAAACTTTCATCTTCAAAACTTGGTCAATGCTTTACAAAGGAAAATGAGAGTTTTCTAGAAGAAATGAAAAGGTTAAACGTCATTTCAATGAGTTATTTGAGTCAATAAAAGTCACTCGTAATAAAAATAATGAACAAATAACCGTTTGCAAAAGGAAATTGAGAATATGAAGAGTCGTGTAAAAGGGAAAATGCCAATGACCAATGGGGAGAATGATGGATCAAAGGTACTGTTTGTAATAAATATGCTTTGTCTGTGAAATATGTTCCTCCTCATCTTAGGAATAATAAACTTGCAATTCAAACATATTTCTCCTCTCTTAAGGATTGTCTAGAATGTCTCTGAGATTATTGAAGAGGATAAGTTAGAGAAACCACTTGATAATGCAATTGGGCATGCATGCTTATATGCCAAACGATCTCAAGAACTTCTAGAATGCTTAATCACAATATGCCCTAAGTCCTTAGGTGAGAGAGTTAATCCTTTGATTCCGTGTTCTATGCCAAGTGCCAAGTATGAAATCCATTCGTGTTAGGAATTAGAAATTCCAGGTATTAAAGAGTCGGTCACCTCAAGTATATGTAATCATTAGAAAGCTCGTAGTCGTAGTTATTTCAAGCTAAGTAGTATTTAGTTAAGTATCACCGTGGAGGACTGGACGGTCTTTACCCATCAGATGCACGATCCACAACCCGTTGTGTGGCTTTATGTAAGACTATAAATACTCTCTACCTCCCAAGGTAGAGAGTTGGAGCTCATAATAATATTTTCTTTCTCTCACTATAGTTCCCAACTCTCTTCCTTTCTATCACTAGAACTCTCTCTCTCTCTAACATACTTATACGCCTACTTTGATCATGGTTTAGTGTGTTTGTGAAATCTAATATCTTACAATTGGTATCAAGAGCCATGGTTTGATCACTCATCTTTCATGCTCTTTGTTTTGGTGGATTTCATAAGGTTTTTGGTGTATTAAGGGTTTAGGAGAGTTTGATTCATTTGAACAAATTCTAGTGGTAAAGTTTGAATTTTACTTGTACTTTTGTGGTTAGGATCATCATAAGTGTTTATGTTTTGAATTGGAAGGCTTAAATCATTGTGGTTTGGTTGTTTTGGATTGATAGAGTGGTTATTTGTGAAAAAAATGACTAAGCGAGTTGAGTCTCGGACTTGTGTTTCTTCAAAGCGAGTTGCTTTGTTATTTGATCTGAGAGTTGGTACATGCGACTTAATCATTTAGCGAGTTGATATTTATGCGACTTGGGTTCTAAGCGAGTTGTTTCTTTAGCGACTTGAGATCTAAAGCGACTTAGCTATTTAGCGAGTTGTAACGCTAGTGAGTTTCTCTAAGTGACTTAGTGTTCAAGCGAGTTGATTGTGTTGCGAGTTGATACTAAAGCGAGTTGGCTATTTAGCGACTTGATTTATTAAGCGAGTTGAGCGTGTTAAGCAGTTGATGCCGATGCGACTTGGCTATTAAGCGAGTTGATTACTTGCGAGTTGTTAATTAAGCGAGTTGTGTAGTTAGGCACGTATTCATTTAGGCTTGTTACTTCTTCGTGATACATTCTTACGGTTGTTCTTTTGGTTTAGTAAAATCCGTGAAAGAATCAATTTCCGGTTTAATCAAAGAATAGTAAAATCCGTGAGAGCTTGAAACATGTCTACAAATGTTCGACTATCATCTCCACTGTTAGAGGATGTTCAAGCAACTGGTTCGGATACTCACCCACCCATGCTTGACGAAACCGACTCGACTCTTGGGCCCAACGAATTAGATTGTCTTTGTCTTGGAAAGGAAAATGGAGTCAACATTCTCAAATCCATTGATGAAGGACCGATCGGGTTGAGACGACTAGAGATGTACTTGATCTTCTTTGAATATGGAACTCGATTTATGGAATGGACGGACCAAAATGTATGATGAGCTTGATGATAAGGAGAAAAGAGATTCGATCTTTGATATCGGGGCTTCTAACATTGTTCTTCAAGGTCTTCCTAAAGACATCTACAAGTCGATCAATCACAACACCGATGCAAAGGCAGATGGGATAATGTCAAGATGCTTCTCTCGGTTCGAATTAACTATGGAAGACAGAGAATCACAACTCTATGACTAATTTGAACACTTCAAGATGAAACCGATGAGAGTGTCTATGAGTACTATGTGAGATTTCATAAGTTGGTGAATGATGTGAGAACATCGAATGACTATGCTAACATTCACCGAACTCAAAATTTGTGAACAACATGAATCCCGAATGGCACAAGTTTGTTACTACGTGAAGCTCACTAAAGGATTGAAGAATACGAATTATGAGCAACTCTATGCCTTCCTTCTTCGTAATGAGAGACATGCCATGTTTGAAAAGATGATTCTTAATCGGTTCAAAACCAACCGGGGAGACAAGCTCATCTAATGACTCAACCGCTTCTACTCAAACATTGGAATCACAACCAAAGCCTCACAAGTCATACCCATGGGTAATGGTAATCACAAACTCATTCCTCGATCCTATGTTCAAACAAGTCGATCTTTGATGCACACGTGGTAACATCATTAATCAACTAGCTCTTCCGATTAGTCAAAACATGAATTCTCTCCACAAACCAACAACAACCTCGTAACAACATCTAACCTACACAATCAAGCTACCGTTAAAGATGGGAGGATCATGGTGCAACCGTTCGGAAAGACAGTATGATCAAGGAAGAAGTGGAGTGGTAGAGGTTATGTTGGTAATCGTAATCGAGGAAGGAATGGAAATCAAGGTCAAGCTAAGCCGATCAAATGCTACAAGCTGTGGTGGTGAGGGACACAACGCAAGGAACGCACATCTCCAAAACATCCACGAAATCCGATTACTTCAGAGATAAGATGCCGCTTGTACAAGCTCGGGATAATGGTCTTTGCTGGATGAAGAGGAATTGTTGTTTCTTCTTTGAGGCAATGCCAAGACCTATGATGCGATGCGGATGAGCGACTTATTCGTGAGATAGGTCACAATCATCGAATGCCTTTCAAGTCGATGATTGTGATGCATACGACTCTGATGTGGATGATGGACCTCACACACACAATTTTTATGGCTAGCATTTCTCCAATGGTTTCTCCCAAGGTCTCATCTTCACCACAGTGGCCCATCCAAAGACAAACTCATCTCGAGGTATTAAAACTATACGATGATGTTGATGTGCAAAGATGCATGACAAAGTACAATTAATCGAAACTATTGAATCAAATATTGAAAATATGGGTAATATCAATGTTGTCCCATATGATCAATATGTGAAACAAAGTGAAAGTGAAGTTGTACCAAGTGATGCATCTTCCGCGATCAACAATGACTATATTTTTGATGAATACATTGCATGTGCTTTGATGATTCAGTAATTTCGAACTAAATGCCTATAAAGAACGTGTTGCTATTTATGAACAACGGCAAAATTTGAGTTGACCACTCGTGAGCGTGAAATGGATGACCAAGCACGTACAATCATTAGAAAAAGTAATTTTCGAGAAGAAGTATTAAAACAAGAGTTAAATTCCTTGCAAGAAAAGCTTTCTAAAGCGCTAAGCAAAAACAAGAACTTCAAGAAAATGTGAAAATGCTTAAGCAAGAATTTAATACAAAGGAATCAAAACTCTTGAAAGATTTTTCTAATATGAAAACTTTGAAACAAACTTGAAAACAAGTTGTACATACAAGGGAACACCATTGATCGCTCACATGATCACTAAGCATAGAGTCTTAAGCGATAAGCATAGCATTCCCTTATTGAGGAACCAAATCCAGAGGTTATTAAAAAGGCTAGAAATGCTCATAAGGTTCTTTATGATGGAAATGAAATCCTTAAACCTAGACAAAACCTAGTTAGCGTTGAGTGCACCGAGGAAGATAAGAAATCGGATGAAGTCACTAGGAAAAGATGAACAAGAAATTAGATGATCCTAAATGTAAAGAGAAGAAAATAAAGATCACACCCCATGATTACAAGAAGGAAAAGCTGGTTTCCTTGAACAAGTTTAAGCCTCGACATTGTTGACTCCCGAACAAGTTTTTTGGAAAATAGATCTAGATAAGCGAAAATTGAAAATATTGTTGAAACAAACCCTCCCTTTGGAAAATGCCTAGAAGCGATGTGTATCCTCCTAATACACCAATGCATCTTGTTCCTAGAACAATTGCCACTAAAAGCAAGACCTTAATTAGCCAATATGTTATCTTTCAACTATTTGTGGATTTTGAGAAAACTTGCAAGAAAAGGATCACACCTTGGTATAACTGAATGAGAAAGGGTTTTGAGCAAATGAAATAATGCTATTTAATCGAGTTCATGCCTTTCTTTAAACTTCTAAAAGATCACTTTGAGAGTCTTAAAAGGGATAGATAATCGATATTAAGGGAATGGAAAAGGA
>CM040243.1:196171424-196203589 GCA_022545495.1 Chrysanthemum lavandulifolium | reverse complement strand
ATTGTTCATGAATTTAAAATAAGCGATAAGTCACAAAGTTGAGATGTTTACTTCCTTTTCAAGTTGTCGTATCGGGTTATCTCCATATGTGGTCATTACTATTAGCCGGTGAATTCGCGTAATAATGTACTCCAAGTGTTTTGATCTTTTCAATTCGGGTCAAATTAGTGTTAGAGTAATAAAAACTCAAGTGTAGGGATGTGCCTATAAATCCCTATCATTTTGATCTTACCGTAGAGGATGGTAGAGTAAAAGTGTATTAAAAAATAAATAAATAAATAAAAATAGAGTGTAAAAATATATATATATATATATATATATATATATATATATATATATATATATATATATATATATATATACGGGCTACCATCCTACATCTATCCTTTAAATTTATGTTTGTTTGTTTGATTATCTAGAGCTTAGAGTGTCGAGTCTTGGCTTAGCAACGCCATTCTTCGTATGCTTGTAACATAAATATTTTGACTTGCCACCACTTAATAGCCTATCCCACCAAACCCTTTGTTTCCCTACAGTAAGCCTAACATTACAACCCTTTAAAAGACCTCTTTGATAGTCTTTCCTAGGTGCTTCGTAAGCGATGGAGGTTTGATCTATTCTCAAGCCTATGGTAATCTATGTACTAGGACCGGTTAATGAGTGTTTATCTTCCATTTCTAACTTGTTATATTTCATATACACCGAGAGATGTGAGTACCCAAACACCCCATGTGAGGTGCTAGTATGTAATTTCGTGCTTGTTATGACTTTCTTGGGCTTATATGTGTTGTGGATTATTCTAAACCAATGCTTCATGACCCCTAACTTATAAATTAATTGGCTAAAAGCACATTTGCTTGAGGACAAGCAAATACCTAGTGTAGGGATATTTGATAAGGTTTTAAAATGTACCTTTTGAGGCGTCGTTTAAGCCCTTATTTGATCACTTTTGTATCCGTTATTACTTAATATCGTTCCTTTTCACTTTTAAGTCTCTTGAAGGCAAATTGCTGGAATGGCACTTATTTGGACGAAAAGGCGCGAATATCTGAAGAAAATGGCCAAAGTCAAGAATCGAGACACTCAGTTCTTTGAAACACAAGGGGCGGCGTCGGGTGTTATCTGCGGACGCCGTCGGGCACATGTTGTGACGATACATTAGCCAAATTGCTTATTTTCAAGTGGCGGTGTCGGGCTTTAAAAGAGTAGGTCGTCATGACTCGGACGGCCTAGATTTGATCGAGCACGGCGTCGAGGCTGAAGAGGACGGCGTCACAAGCATAAGGTGATGCCGTCGCAAGACTAACGTGGCCAAGGCGAAACCCAATGACGGCGACCCGGCGGCGTCACAAATCATAAGGTGGCGCCGTCGCGAATGTAATCTTATATATAGAATCCGAATTTTTCGTTTTGGTGTAGTCTTTTGGGTAAAACCTAAACCGAACCAAGGTTTGTCTTATACGGTATTTTAGAGTTCTAAACCTATCTTACACCAAGATAAGTGTTTTACTTCATTAATTCAATTATGTCTTCAATTATTTGTGTGTATGCTTGCATGTTCTCCATGTCCGCTAATTTACTTGTGTGTTTGCTTAGGGAATATGAAACTTAACTATTGAATATTGATTGGTTGTCTCTTATCTTAATTGTTAATGATCTAGTAATGCGGTATGTCATTCGTTGTGTAGTTAATGCTTGATTAATCTTTGTGAACCTTAGACTATAACACCTAGAGTAGTTGTAGGCTAAACCATCCAAAGAGTACCTTAGAGTTAGAGTTTATAAATCCTAGAGATTTTGTAGACGAGACCCTTTGGTAGTTTCAAATAGTTAGGGATAAACGCATACCCTACGACCTTAGACACACAACGCGATTAAAAATAAGGGCGTGACAATTCAACCATCAATAGGAGATAATTAAGGAGTAATAAAACCTAAGTAAACACATCTTTAAATCATCATACGAGCACACAATAATTAGACATAGACTACCCTCACCTTAGTTAATTAGATAATTAGATAGTAGAGTAATCGGTGAAATACCAACCCCCAATCCAAACCCGAGATTCGTACTTTTCCATTTCCTAAAAACATAAAACGATAAAAAATAATCTTCCTCAAACCCAACCTTAGCGTAGTAACTCCTCACTAGCATTCCTATTCCCCTAGAGAACGATATCAATTCTCGTGACCTACCCTAATACTACACTACAACGATTAGGTTCACTGCCTAGGGTGTTGAAAAACTTGCTCGACGAAAAGGAAGTTCCTTTGACCCCGAACGACGCGTGTAGCGTTATCAAACGACCTAAAGTGTCGTTTTGAAAATCCATCGTTTGATTAAGTAAAATACCCAGAGTTTACAAAGAGTAGGTCCCAATTGATAGTCAATATGTACGGAAATAAGTTTGTTACAAGCCAAACGATATTTTTAAAGTGCATAAATCCCATGTGAGACGCGTCGTCACCGCGACTCTATGATAAATCCTTATGCATGCCATGAAGTATATGCCTTAGATACCTGAAAATACATTGCTAAAACGGTCAACAATAATGTTGGTGAGAAATCATAGGTTTATGAAAATGTTTTATACGACTACCACATGTATAAGTCATGTATGACAAATATGTCACATAAAAATGATACAATTGCTATAAGCACATGACACCGAAGCTAGATTGATTATGATGTTCGCCCCAACAAAGTGTTTGCCAAACAAATCTCATTCTGATATTAAATGAAATGCATCCGTTTGACCAGTTGGAACCACCAACCCGGATGGAGGAGTCACCCTCAATAGATCTATTCACTCACTTTCGCACTCCGTAATTAATGGTTCATGATTATGAAATGGGTACATTCAATTGGCAATGAGGTAACTTAAGCAATGTAAATGAATTTGATATACTTGGGCTCGTATTAAAATGATGTGCAATGTATTCTCCCCGTAGGTTTGAAATGAAATATAAACTTGAAAGGCGGGGCTATGAAAACTCACGATACAATAATTATGATGATATAGTGGCAATCTTGAAATGAGGTGCAATCTCTATCGCAACCTAATATGAATGATATGATCTATTATAAATCATGAATATATATCGTACATGCAAGTTTACGTGTAATTTATACCACTTTACAAGTATTTATGTTGAAACAACATTAGTGGTTTAGTGCAAGTTTTGAAGAATGATTTTGAGGAGCGGCTCATTTTGGAAAATAGGATGGCGAACTCTAATCTTGTATCTCGGTCATTCGTTTTCTCCCTCTAGTTTACGTTAAAAATCGTTTTGTCCTTAGAAAAACCTTTGACAAAATCGTACAAGTCTATTTTAGAAAATAAAGCCAAAATAATCCACAACCCATCGAAATTTCTAGATTTTACAAAATAGGACAGACCCTTAGTATACTAAACCCTTCCAATCAACACCAAAGATGTTTGAATCGTTCTCTCGCTCGACCATTCATAAAAATTATAAAAATTCATTACTACTTAATCTTGAATAAATAATTATCGAATAGAATTCTGAGTCTCTAAATTCAAAATAATGAGGATAATAATGAAATGTTCTCGATACTCATGTCCTAGTAGGTTCCATGGGGATCTATTTGTTGTTGCGAAATGATTATCTAGTGAGTTGGACTTTCACGATTTTGGCTGTCAATGTGAATCGACTACCTTATATTAGGTATAATTGAAATTGATACCATGTGTTTGAATCGTTCTCATGACAAATTCCCAAAATGTCAAGTCGAGGTGAATCGAAAAGGGCATTATTGTAAGGAATAGATTATGGTTATGGTTATGATTGTGATTCCTCACGTTTCTAGTTCTAGCGAATGTCATGACTTGAGTCTTCTTTGCCTAAGGCGCTTAGTCTCCATTACTAATATGTTTATTGCTTGATGGTGTCTCTCTTAATTTCTCTTATCGAAATATTTTCACGCTCTATGTTGTCAAGTTACAAAACCCTAAATATTTAAGTGATGTGGTGTGGTGGTTGATTTTCAAGATTTGTTCCAATATTGAGTGTTTTGTTTGAAATCTTTTCTTTGGATGAATGAATTTACAATTTTGAACAAACGACTTTCTAAGTAATATTTTTCTTGATGATTCAAAATTTAGTAGTTATGCAAAATAGGATTGTTTATCAAAGATTGATGTTTATCGTTTCTTAACGTCTGAAGGTTTTGTTAAAGATTAACCAAAAGAACTTACTTGTTAAAATAGGTACTTGGAAAACTATTTCCTACAAGGTATATGATTTGTATAAATACATTTTAAATAAAATCCATTTAAAATGAAAGCACTATAAAGGATGAAGTATTCGGTGGGTGTGTATGCATGAATGTTTAGTTTCTAATGTTGGATAATGTCTATCGATCGATGTTAGGCAAAATCTACGAGCATAGGTATTCAATGTCACTTGGGTGTTTCTAAAATAGTTCATCATTGAGATTTTTATCATCTTTGGTAGAAACGTAGATATCGGTGATACTATGTCGAAGAATATATGTTATGTTTTCACGTGTAGATGGGAGTCATTGATTGTTTGATTTGTTCGAACTGTTGCCTCTCTTGATATGGAAGTAAGGTTATCTGTAATTTCTAGAGGACACAATGCCCTAGGGAAGTTTATATCGATAACCTTAACTTAACTCAATTTTTTTTCCTTTGAGGAAACTTATTGTAGGGAAGTTCACATATTCTTGAGGCCATGTTTAATAGAATATTCTGCAGTCTTGGTTAGAAGACTTGGTTTATTTCTATAGTGTTACTTAGTGGGTATTTGATGTGTACAAATTCTTGTAACTCGGTCTAGGCGGTACTTTTGAAATGATAGAATTTGGCTTCTAGTCCAAAGATAGTGGCTCAGATTATCTCGTGATGTCTTAAGATTTTGTTTAGTTTTGAATCATCTTATTACATAATTCTAGTCCTTGTTGGTAGTCACGAAATCCTTTCATTGTTTTCTTGTATCGTGGTATCCTCCTCGTAGATGGTATAGAAAGTCTTTCCTAAAAAGGTCACTCGTAAAATTTCAATTTATCGGTTGAGTAAGTGATGAATGGCGTAGGTATCTATAGAGTGTTAACAAAAAGAGATGTTTATGAATAATTTATCTGATTACAAAGCTTTGTTTTTGAATGAAGATTTTTTTAGGAAGTTTGAAAAGTTGCTTGTTACTTTCATGACATAATCCTTCCTGAATTATACATAGGTGATCAGGCTATGTATAATCGAGGATAAATGATGTGATGCTTGGTTTTGTTGAAATGGTATTATGTTTCTCGGAAGTTTTAGATGGTATTCAACGTGTTGTTTTGTAAGATAATGGCCCAAACAATTTTTCACGGTAACATGAAAATCGTTTCGTAATGATAGTAAATAGTTGATAGAATGGTGAAAATCAATTTATAGGGTGGTAACAAAGCGACTTGTTTTAGAATTACGTGAAACAATTTCCTTAGATGGTAGTAAAATAGCTTGAAATAAAATTATGTGAAATAATTTTATAAAGTGGTAGCAAAGTAACTTGAAATAAGATTTGTTGAATGGTTTGTAGGATACATGGGAGAACCTCATAGAATGGTAATAGTTTCCTAATTGGTCAAGAATAAAGTTGGCCTAATCCCTAGTAAGATAGCGGTATATTGTTGCGAAATGTTTGAAAATTGGGCAATTGGATTAGGGAATGAAATAAACAAAGTTTGTGATTCTCGTGGAGATAGTAAAGGATAAAGATTACATTAGATAGAAAGGTGCTTACTATCTGTTCCTGTTGATGGTCTAATCGTGTCTCAAGTGTAGGAGCAGTAGGCTATCTAGCAGCAAAAGCCCTAGAAATCTCACAATCTTCAAACCTATAAGATGGTGTAGTGTCTGTACTCTTAGTGGTAGATGGTAATGGTGTGTCAAATCATGCACGCTTCTGAAGCTGCAAGTCAGATGTATGAGTAGTGTCTATGAGATGTGATGGTACGGATGGTGCTCTATATGATAATGATGATGAAAATGATGGCGATGATGATGATGGAATCCTAGTGGTGATTTAGGAAATGATGGTGATGATGATGAATGAAATAATACCCTATTCGTGTTGTCTCATGACGTTTGAGAGTAATCTTGGAGTATGCACTATTGGACGACTAATAGTGGTATGAGTAGTGATGGTGGTTTTAGTACATGAGTAGCGGGTGATCTAAGAGTGGGAGGGTAAGAGAATATACTCTCTTCCTCGCGATAAGCATCCTAATAGGTCCATTAGTACTTAGCATATAAGTCCCACCAAATGGTATGATCTGTCCGGTGAGAATGATAGGAATTGCCTGTTCCTACGACGAATCGATGGTGACAGTGGTGGTGTAGGTGCAACTTTGTCCTTCTCAAAGGGTTCAGTCTCAGCATATGATGTTATCGGTGCTGAGTCAACTGATGTTCAAATTGTGGTATGGAATGTCAAGCCATTCTCCACGTTGGAGAATGAAGAAATGATGATGGAATGGGTGTTCGAAGACATCTATGTGACAATCGATGTGAAATGGAAGTAAATAACTCACATAATGTGCGTATAAAACCGCATGCATAGTGAATATGCACTTATGATGAAATGATGAGATGCTATGATGATGTAGTTATAGTCTAGGGTCAATGATACAACCTAGTTCTCTATAACTCTTGCTTTGATGCCAATCATCACACCCTAAAATACATTTTGCGGTGGAATGGAATAAGCGGGCGTGGCGCCATAGCATCACGATTCTGATTATATTGAATGACCTAAAGTGTCGTTTTGAAAATCCATCGTTTGATTAAGTAAAATACCCAAAGTTTACAAAGAGTAGGTCCCAATTGATAGTCAATATTTACGGAAATAAGTTTGTTACAAGCCAAGCGATGTTTTTAAAGTGCATAAATCCCATGCGAGGCGGCGTCATCACGCGACTCTATGATAAATCCTTATGCATGCCATGAAGTATATGCCTTAGATACACGAAAATACATTGCTAAAGCGGTCAACAATAATGTTGGTGAGAAATCATAGGTTTATGAAAATGTTTTATCGACTACCACGGTATAAGTCATGTATGACAAATATGTCACATAAAATGATGCAATTGCTATAAGCACATGACACCGAAGCTAGGCCGATCATGATGTTAAGCCCCAACAAAGTGTTTGCCAAACAACTCTCATTCGATATTAAATGAAATGCATCCGTTTGACCGATTGGAACCACCAACCGGATGGAGGAGTCACCTCAATAGATCTATTCACTCATTCTCGCTAACTCCGTAATTAACGGTTTATGATTATGAAATGGGGACATTCAATTGGCAATGAGGTAACTTAAGCAATGTAAATGAATTTGATATACTTGGGCTCGTAATAAAATGATGTGCAATGTATTCTCCCGTAGGTTTGAAATGAAATATAAACTTGAAAGACGGGGCTATGAAAACTCACCTGATACAATGATTATGATGATATAGTGGCAATACTGAAATGAGGTGCAATCTCTATCTGCAACCTAATATTAATGATATGATCTATTATAAATCATGAATATATATCGTACATGCAAGTTCACGTGTAATCTATACCACTTGTGCATTTTGAAAGAAAATAGAGTTTATCGTCAAAATATATGCTTATGACATCTTGTCAAGTTACAAAACACTTTACAAGTATTTATGTTGAAACAACATCAGACGATAGTCGTTTAGTGATTTATCAAGAAATTATAGCTTTTCGTCGCAAAACAATATACTTTGGCAAGTTATGAAAATGGCTAAGTAGACTCGTAAAGCTAGTTGTAACTCGATGAATATTGAGTGTTAGAAAACAAACTCAATGGTTTTGGAATGCTTGTAGCGATATCTAAAAATCTTAGACTTTAACTTTTGATCATAGAAGTCTTGATCATAGAGAAAAATATAGACGAAGTAACGTAGTCAAGCTAAAAATATTGTTTATAAGTAGTTTTCGGAAAATTTTGAGTGATCGTATATTATTCGTTATATCTTCGTTTGAGGAACGGCTGGTCATTTTGGAAAATAGGATAGGCGAACTCATTTTTACTCAGAGATACTATTTTACCAAAACCAACTCGACCATTGAGAAAAACGGCTCCAAACATGGGTACCCGAAAAGACAGTTTCAACACTTAGAAATATTTTAGTAAAAGGCGATGGAAATAAGTTGTGAGCGTCGGTTTCAAATGCTTGTATCTCGGTCATTATAAGCTCGTTTTCTCGATCTATATATCCTTGGTTTTGTGTTAATATATACTAATATATTTTAGATAAGTCGACTCCTCTAGTTTACGTTAAAAACTCGTTTTTGTCCTTAGAAAAACCCTTGACAGCAAGCACTATTCCAGAAAATTAGTTTTCGTCGTTAAACTTGAAAATAGCGTATCTATTTCGTTTTAAACCCGTTTTAACCCGTTCAAGCGGCCACGGTTTCTTTTTTAAGTATATTTTATGAAAATATAAGCCAAAATAATCAACAACCCATAGAAATTTCCAGATTTTAAAAAATATGACAGCCCTTAATTATATTTTGTCGAAAATGATTTTCTAGTTCAAAGCTTGTACTAAACCCTTCCAATCAACACCAAAGCTATTCTAAACCTACCATACACCTTCTTAGGGTGTCATGGGTTCCTAAAATTTACCAAAATTGATAGGTTTCATAGGAATACTAATAGGATAATTTAAACCCATATTAAGAAATAAAAACATGTAAAAGTGGTATGGATTGTTGGAAAATTTAGTGCACTTGTGGGATTAGTTCACACCTTGTAATGGGTTAGGAGGTGCGGAGTGTACACCCATAAGGTCCATGAACACCTCGACTCTTATAGTGGTTTGTATTGGTAGTGCTAGTAGAAATCTTCTTGGTGAAATCTTGCTTAAGAAAAATCTTGCTTGTGGAAATCTTGCTTGTGGCTTCCAGCGATAAGCAATGTTTCCAGCGATGGCGGTGTTTCCACCGAAGTGGTGTATCCACCGATAGTGCTATGAAAGTTCGATAGGCGGTGTTTCCATCGATAGGTCGTACTTCACTTTGCAAGTGAAAGTACTTTACTAGTGGAAAATCTTGCTTATGGAAATCTTGCTAAATGGCGATTACAACTTCTTTATGACCACGTTTAATTGGTCATGTAACCACTAACGGCTATAATGGGGATAATTATGAGGCTATTAATGGGCGATTAATACTCATAATTCCATTGGAATAGCTCAAGAGTAACCTCCTATATATAGGAGATCCGAACATGCATGAGGAAAATCGAAAACACTAAACACTTCTAGCGAAGGGTTATTGAATTGTGCCTAATTCTATAAGCGCATTTGGTCTTATCCCAGTAGATATTCGTGTAACCGGGCATTAGGGTGAATAGTTTACTTTGGAAAGTGATCACACGATTCAAGTGATATCAGATAACCACCTAGTGGTATTACTCTTGTCATTGATTGTCTTAACCTGCTTGCAGGAGATATACTCCAACAATCAAAGTAAACTATTTTGTGATAATCAATGGCAAGCTGCGCAATGAAACACATGGCTTCAAACTTTGCTAAAATGGACAAGTTTGAAGGGTGGACTTTAGGAGGTGGCGGAAGAAGATGCACTTCTTGGCATCGAGCATGAGTGTGGTCTATGTCTTGACTACTCCAATTCACGATGATGGTGATGATGCTCTTGTGGAGCGGATCGGAGGAGGAGTAAGTGGGAGAATGATGACTACATATGCAGAGGTCTTATTACGAATGGTATATACGATTCTTTGTTTGATATTTATCGAACTTTGAATCTTCAAAGAATCGTGGGATTCCTTGGATGCCAATATATGGTGAGGATGCATCAGTAAGAAGTTCCTTGTTAGTAATTTCACAAATTACAAAATGGTGATTCAAGACCGGTTATGGAACAATACAATGAACTTCTTGGAATACTTGGAAGGTTTACACAACACCAAATGAACATGGATGAGGCTATCAAAGTCTCTTGTGTCATTGACAAACTCCTCCTTCATGGAAAGATTTCAAGCATACCTTGAAACATATGAAGGAGGAGTTAACTCTTGTTGAGTTGGGCGGGTCATGCACATTGAGGAATCTCTCAAAGTGCGGATAATGACAAGCCAAAAAGTAGCAATACTCTTGGACCATCTGTTTTCAATATGGTGGAACATAACAACTCCACGGTACAATGACAACAAAGGCAAACGCAAATATCATGATAACACAAAGGCGGATCTTAACAAGAAGGCTACACCTACTTGTTAGAAATGTGGCAAGGCCGGTCACATTAAAAGGGCCGCAAAGGTGTTAAAATTGGTGGTAAAGCCAATGGATCGAGCACTAATGGTTCGGGGGTGGTGGTTCACCAACTCACTGAAAGGTCGAAATATGTTTAATAAGTCTTTTGATTTATTATGTTACATATGTATCTCGAATCTTTTATGTGCGGGATGATGATGTTGCGTGGTGGGTTGACTCGGTGCAACAGTACATGTGTGTAAAGATAGAAGGCGGTTCAAGACTTTTGAGTCACTTGAATGATGGTTCTATTCTTCACATGGGAAATGAGTTGATTAAATCTAATGTAGGTTTAGGGGTATGTGTATGGATAAAACCTCAATATCGATATAAAAATAATCACGAAGATAGATTCAAAATTCCTTTAGGAAAAGAATATTAAATCAAATCCGTGTGTGATCGTTGATCACGGATTAGTCAACCCGAATCGTTTCCCAACGAGGCGTGAATTATAACGTCGTTTTGGTTTGGAATTTTAATGCTCGATGTTTTGATTTGTTGAATTTGATTCTAAAACTACGGGAATTGGGAAAGTAATTAAGGAATCTAATCTATGGGAAATCCTAATTACAGAATTAACTAAAAGCGTAATAAACAAAATGTAAATAAAATGCAACTACGTCTAATCTATATCCTAAAAATAACCTAAAATTACTTTTACTCTAAAAATGCAATTTGAAAACTATTTATGAATTAAAACAAATTTTAGGATTTTTCTGGAATTTATTTGGATTTAAAACTAATTTTTAACTTTTAAAACTAATTTAAAATATTAAAAATTATGAAAATTAAGGAAAAAATTATGAAACTATTTTTATAAAATCTAAAATAACTAAAGAGAATTTTCAAAACTAATTTTGTATTTTTCTGATGATTTTTCTATTTTCTACGAATTTAAAATTATTTAAATCTAATTAAATGGCTAAAAATTACAAAATAAGCTAGGAAAAATCTAGAAAAATTATTTTTTTGCTTTTTGTATTTATCTTAATCTATGAAAATTGAAAATTTATTTTTTTGAAGATTTTCTGATTTAAATGTAATAAAAGCTATTTAAAAAGTACTAAAAACTGTTTTAAAATAGGAAAAATACTAAACAGTGATGAAAAATTATGAAAAATTCAGTAAAAGTCTAAAATATTATTCTAGTTTTATGAAAAATATAAAAGCTATGGCTTATGTGTAAGGATAACAAGCTGTAGTGTAAACTGATTTCAAATAAGCTATTAGAATAAGCTAAAGGGCACTATAAGCTACCAAATGAGTACAGAAGCTAACTTATGCTATACTAACTCAAATCCAGTTTAATCCAACTACTCTTAACCACTAACAAGCAATCTACCAAGTATTTATGCTAACTAACCACTAAAGCCAAACAAGTCTCACCTAGCTACTTTCAGCTTAAGCTCAAGCTTATTTAATAAGCTAAAGAAAAATCCAAAAGTGTGGACCTCAAGGACACCAAGCAAACTACAACTGGACTAATTTTTAGAATCAAACAGGCTAAAATGAAGTTTGTACCAAGCCTGCAAGAAGGCCTGATTCACACTCAGTTATGTTGAGTGTGAACAAGGGAAAACTAGCTGTTTAGGACAGCTTATTTAGTGCTTAAAAGTGATTCCAAAAATTTCATAAAAATCAATTTTCAAAACTAGACCAGATGAAGTTATAAATCCCAAAATCTCAATAATTTTAACTCAAAGATGAGCACATGAAACTTCTGAGAAAGTTTGGTGAAAAAGCTGCTTTAAGCAATTTTTGACTTTCTTTGTCAGAAATGAGGTTTGACTAAATTGAGATTTGATTCCAATTGATGAACTGATTATGATGACTTATGATGAAATGAAACTAAAGCAAGCTAACTTATCTATTTCTACACCTATATGCTAGATTTCACCAACTGATTCAAACAGAAGATGAAATTAGATCAGATCTAAATTGGTTTTGACTTATATGTGAATGCAGAAGCAAAATATGACCTATAATGACTTACTAATGCATAAACTAACTCAAAACAACCAATCCTTATTACTGAATTAACCTCTAACACAAATTTCTCTCAAAATTCAAACACTCCTATATAGAACTGATATGCAGATTTCAAACTGAAATGTGCAGACAATGATAACTAATGATAAAACAGATAGAACTACTAACTAACAAGCAAAATATACTTAACTACAATAGATCAAACAATTATAAGTACTGAAATTACTCTATACTACAGGTTCAATATTTGAGAAGGAATTTTGAACTTACAAGTGGTCCGACCACTATGGTTTGCAACTGAGATTAAAGTACCACTATCCTAAACCCATAACCTACTCCAAATCCAGCTCAAATTTAACCCATATCCAACTGTATCAGCAAATCAGATCCAACAGAGCTTGCAGGTCGACTTTTGTTGACTGATTTAGAACTTTGAGAGTGAATTGAGATTCAAACAGAGATAAACTCACAATAAGCTATATTAAGCTTATATGAGCTCAATGAAACAGTAGCACAGTTTTATAATAAGCTAATAATAAGCTTAAAAGTTTTTTTTATTTTTCAATTATTTATTTCTGATTTTTTATATTTTTGAGTTAATGAAGAAATAAGCTGAAAACAGTTTTGGAATAATGAAATAAGCTTTAGACAATAGTAATAAACAGATTAGAATCATAAACAACTAATAAAAACTTGAGAAATTAAAACTGGATTATATTAATAAAAACTTGAAATACAAGAGTGAATTACATAAACTGAAAAGTAAAACTTAAAAACTGATTACAAAATGATATTTAAACTACTGAAAATAAGAAAGAAGGAAAGATGATCCAATTGTGAACGAATGGGGTCTTTAAATACTTGAGCTCAAGGTCTTGGAAGGATCTGGAAGTTGTATTTGTGCTTCTTTGAGTCGTCTTTTAGCCCTTAGATCATCCCTCTACGTATCCCATTTGATATCAACCCTTGGATTACAAATGCCACGCTGTTTCCACCAATCAGAGAAGAGCATTTAGGTGTATAGCACACGGATTGATGACCTGGCAGTCACGTGTGTCAGGTGGTGTCAGGGAAAAGACGGAATTACCCTTAATTGCTGTTAATTTGGCCGAATTGATGCGTGGGTAATTTAGGATTCTTGTTATCTGGGTAAAAGGGGGGTGGATTTGGCGCGTTGGGTTTTTTTTTTATTATTTTTCGAGTTTAGTTGACCGGGTCTTGGTTGGTTTGACTTGGGTAAAAAAAACGGGTTACGGGCATTGCTTTGAACCGGTTTGGGATGGAGTATTGGACCGGGTGTGTATAGGATTGGGCCTTTGGGTTTGGTTTGTTTATTTTGGATTTGGATTTAATATGTACCCATTTAGCTTATAAGGGACCAAAGGTGTATATGCTGAAATTTCAGGGACCAAACATGTAAACCGAAAATGTAATCCAAGGGTTGTTTTGCCAATCTCAAATAATCCAAAGGCTGACTTTGCAATTTCTGAAACTTGAGGTAGATTCTCGCCAAATACACAAAGTTCGGGGACTGATTCTGACAATTCTTCAAATTTGATCATATCTTCCAAAAATCATCCTTAGAGAATAAAACTCTTCACAACTGCACAATTTTGATCTTCCTCGCTTTAGCTCTCTTAATCTCTCTTGCTCGGATTTTAAATCGATTTAGCTTATTTTTGTGTGTTTTGACATATCCGTACCTGCACAAGCACAAACTCAAGAAAACAACGAATATTAGCAATAAACGGCTCTTTCTTGGTTATTTTGGGCTGATTTTGATAAAGAAATGATATGTGTTTTTGCACATATCATGAGTCAACAGCCTTGGTGCATGGTCGTGGTTGTGTAGATCTTAGGTTTAGTTCTGGAAAGATTGTAACTTTGTTTAATGTTATTCATGTTCTTGATATCAGGAAGAACTTGGTTTCAAGTAGTGTTTTGAATAATCATGGATATAAACAAGTTATTGAATCTGATAAATTTGTTCTTTCTAAATGTGGTGTTTTTATTGGTTTTGGTTATTTATGTAATCAAATGTTCAAGCTTAATATTACCACGACAAAGTTATTTCGACTTTTGTGACCACACATGATCGATCGATTCTACCCTTTGGCATGCTAGACTTGGTCATGTTCACTATAAAGAATGCAAGATATGTCTAGGGATGGTTTAATCCTCGCTTTTGACATGGACACCGAAAAGTGTAAAACTTGCATGTTGACCAAGATAACTAAGAAACCCTTCGTGGTGTTAGTCGTGAGACTAAGATCTTGGAGCTTATTCATCGTGACTGTGTGATTTGCATGCCACTCCTTCTTTGGGGAATAAGAAGTACTTTGTGACATTTATTGATGATGCTTCTAGATTTTGTTATGTCTATCTTTACATACCAAGGATGAAGCATTAGATAAATTCAAAGTGTTTAAAACCAAGTTGAATTACAACTGGGTCTTTGATCAAAAGATTAAGGACCGATAGGGAGGTGAGTACATGGATACCAAGACTTTCATCTGTTGGAATAATCCATGAAACGATCGCCCCTTATACTCCTCAACAAAATGGTATTTCGAAAGGAAAACAGGTGTCAAGAACATGGTTAATTCCATGTTGTCCTATTCAGATCGAGTCAAGGGTTCCGGGTGAAGCTATGTTAACAGCTTGCTATTTGCTAAATAGGGTTCCCAACAAAAGGAACAAGGTTACCCTCACGAACTCGGACTAAAAGAAACCCAACCTGAACTATCTCGTGGTCCGGGGTTGTAGGGTTGTTGTAAGACTTCGATCCAAAGCAAAAGACTTTGGGTGAAAGAGGCATTGATCGATCTTTGTTGGATATCTTGAGCATTCCAAGGCTTTTAGGTTCTATGTTATTGAACCTAATGAACATGTTTCAATTAACACAATAATTGAATCAAGGGATGCGATTTTGATGAGAATAGATTCTCATCGGTCCCTAGACCAAGTCGAGGATTCCTAATGGAACTCATGACACCGGTGTATCGAGGTCCTCGATGATGAACCATCGGTGGTCCACGATGAGGTTGTGGTTCAAGAATCAACCTCGTGCTCGGGAAGAGCAAAAGGGTCGGACTCCAAAGTCATTTGGACCTGAGTTTCAACCATACTTAGTTGAAGGTACTAGGGATGAGGTCTCGCATCAATACTCCTATTGCTTCATTGTTGAGGATGACCCCAAAACATTTGAAGAAGCAATGAAGTCCTGTGATATTGCTTTACGGAAAGAAGCAATCAATGATGAGATGGATTCCATCATGGGCAACAACACTGGGTGTTGGTTGATCTACCTCACGTTGCAAACCTACGGTTGTAAATGGATTTTCAAAAGGAAAATGAAGGTAGATGGAACTATTGAAAAGTTCAAGGCTAGACTAGTCATTCGTGGCTTTAAACACAAGTCGAATAGACTATTTTGATACTTATGCCCTCATGGCTCGTATCGATTACCATAAGATCACGATTGCTATGGCATCTATTCACAACTGTTATTCATCGATGGATGTGAAATGACTTTCTTGAATGGTGAATTGAAGAGGAGGTTTATATGAACCAACCTCGTGGCTTCATCATGCCCGCAATGAAAACAAGGTGTAAACCGATTAAGTCTCTTTATGGACTTAAGGAGGCACCTAAGCAATGGCATCAAAATTTGATGAAGTGGTTTTGTCTAGTGGTTATGTTCTTAACCAAGTCGACAAATGTGTATATAGCAAATTTGATGAATCTGTAAAGGAGTCATCATTTGTCTATATGTTGATGACATGTTGATCTTTGGCACCGACCAAAATCAGTTGACCTAACAAAGGAATTTTTGTCATCAAGGTTCTCCATGAAAGACATGGGGAGGCTGATGTTATCCTTGGTATAAGGATTAAACATGAAAGTAAAGAATTTCTATCTCTCGGCCTCATTATATTGAGAAGGTCTCGAGGAAATTCAATTACTTTGATTGTACTCCGCTGAGTACACCTATGGATACTTGTGAGAAGTCGATGCCTAATCATGGCAAGGTCAGTATCTCAACTTGAGTATTCTAGGTAATTGGTGCCCGATGTATGCCATGACTTGTACAAGGCCCGATATTGGTTTTGCGGTGGGAAAATTGAGCAGTATACCAAGAATCCTAGTGCTCATCAACGGCAAGGATTTCAGAGGGTATCAAGTATTCAAGAGAACTATGGATTATAGTCTCTCATATACCGTTACCCATCGAGTGTTGGAAGGTTACACCGATGCAAGTTGGATCAAGAATAACTCAAGACAATTCGTCTACCGCTGGTTGGGTATTCCTACTTGGTGGAGGTGCAATTTCTTGGGCATCCAAGAAACAAACTTGCATCACCAGTTCAACAATGGAATCGAATTTGTGGCTCTAGCAATTCTTGGTAAAGAAGTCAATGGTTGAAAAACTTGCTTCTTGAGATTCCATTGTGGCTCAAACCTATAGCACCTATTTCTATCCGTGTGATAGTGCGCTACATTGGCTAAGGCTTATAGCCGATGTACAATGGTAAGTCTAGACACTTAGGTGTCGTGCATAGCATGATTCGTGAGCTTATCATGAATGGGTGGTATCTATAGAGTTTGTGAGATCTCAACATAACTTAGTTGATCACTTGACGAAGGGTCCGCTAGAGACTTGGTTATAAAGTCCGCTAAAGGGATGGGTTTAAGTCCAACTTAGTCATCGAATGCTAGGACACCCAACTCCTCCTAAGGAAACTTGGGAGCCGAGTTCAATGTGGAAAGTGAACATTCAGCCGGATCGAGCACATGTTTTATTTACATCCCAAGGTTGTGCTCGAAACTGCATGAAAGGAGGATGAAGTCTTTACTTCTTAATGGTTAATTTTCTTTGAAAAAGTGCTTGGTGAGCATGACTAAAGAGGAACCACCTATGTAAATGTTGAAGTTTTTCCGCTTGTGAAGCTTTGGACTTTAGCTTTACAACATTTATGAATTTGGATATGGACACATGGCTTGTATAGTGTCGAGCTTTTAAGTGTTTGAAAACTTGTGTATTTTATCTTCGTGTATTCAAATGGGTTGAAGGGTTCAATTTTAGAACACCCCGATTCTCGAATATTTGAACGTGTAATTTACTAAGATGGAAATTCAACCTCGTGACATTTTCGCTTATGCACATGTTTTGATTGATGTTTATTTTTCATGCAAATGAAGTGAACTAAATTGGGGAGGATTGTTGGAAAATTTAGTGCACTTGTGGGATTAGTTCACACCTTGTAATGGGTTAGAGGTACGAGTGTACACCCATAAGGTCCATGAACACCCCGACTCTTATAGTGGTTTGTATTGGTAGTGCTAGTAGAAAGCATCGCTGGTGAAAGTACTTGCTAAGGAAAGTAATCGCTTGTGGAAAGTACCTTTGTGGCTTCCAATCGATAAGCAATGTTTCCATCGATAGGCGATGTTTCCATCAAGTGGTGTATCCAACGATAGTGCTATGAAATCATCGATAAGCGGTGTTTCCATCGATAGGTTGTACTTCCACCGCAAGTGAAAGTATCGCTAGTGGAAAGTAACGCTAAATGGCGCTATAACTTTTTATGACCACGCTTAATTGGTCATGTAACCACTAACGGCTATAATGGGATAATTATGAGGCTATTAATGGGCCGATTAATACTCATAATTCCATTGGAATAGCTCAAGAGTAACCTCCTATATATAGGAGATCCGAACATGCATGAGGAAAATACAAAACACTAAACACTTCTAAGCGAAAGGGTTATTGAATTGTGCCTAATTCTATAATTGCATTTGGTCTTATCCCAAGTAGATATTCGTGTAACCCAGGTATTAGGGTCGAATAGTTTACTTTGGAAAGTGATCACACGATTCCAAGTGATATCCGGTAACCACCTAGTGGTATTGCTACTGTCATTGATTGTCTTAACCCTGTTCTGGGAGATATACTCCAACATGGATCATAGTATATTTGCATTTTTTTTCTTACTAGATCATAAAAATATGTCAAGTAAGATTTTATAAGAGTAGGAAAAATTAGTTGAAGCTTACTTGAGTGATTGAAGAGTTTTTGAGCTAGAAAACTTAATTAATCTATAGGTTTTTATTTCAAAACCTTAACATAGATTACTAATAGAACTTGATAAACACTTGATTTTGGAAAAATGATGATCTCTTCTTCTTGTTCTTCAGATGGACGAACCACAAGGATAAGCAAGAGAGTTTCTTTTTATTTTTCACCTTCCATATGTGTGTTTGTATGCGTTTTTTATTAATAAAACTCTTGTATATTGCAAATATCTAGCTAATTTGTGTATTTGTCCATTTCTAGATTCAAGATATTTAATAAAGAGGATGACAAGGGGGGGAGGTCGGTAAGGTATATTGGGGAGGCATGATGTGTAGTTTTGATGATTAAATGTGTATAAAGTTAAGTATAATGTATATTTTGTACATATAATTAGTTATTTAGTGTAGCGTTAGCTAGAAATCGATTTTAACGGAACAAAATAAAATATATCGAAGTCATAAAAATTATAAAAATGCATTTCTCGCAAGTTCTGAGTGAATAAATAATTATCGAATAGAATTTACGAAAACCGTCGTAAATATATATAATAATTTATATGCCAGAATAAATTCAAAATAATGATCGTGCGATAGCGTTTATTTAATAAATAAATATACGTTAAAGAAATATGCAAACCCATGCATGAACTAATATGAAGATGATGTTACTGATGATATGTAGACTAACTCTAGCCTATATGAAATGTACTCAATAATGTTCCATGAATACGCAGCTTAACCCTCAAGGTTACTGGCGTGTTGATACTCGTAAACCTAGTTTACAAAAATGATGAATAGTTAATCATGAATAGTGATTTTTCTCTAGGAATGAATAGTATTTCGTGAATAGTAAAATTTTGAATTAACCTCTCAAAGTCTCAAACCGATTTCAAAAATGATGAATAGTAAAATGATGAATAGTAACCAGTGAATAAGAAATTCCCGAGATGAATAGTAAATTTGAGAAATGACCTGAAATTATGATTTGTCACAACATTGAACCTAATCGTTGTAGTGTAGTATTGGGTAAGCCTCGGGGATTGATATCGTTATCTAGGGGAATAGGAATGCTAGCAAGAAATGTATTACGATAACGTGGGGTTGAGGATGATTCTTTTTATCTTTTATTGGTTTTTAGAAAGCTAAGGTAAATATCTCGGGGCAATAGGTTTGGGAGTGGTACTTCTACCGATTACTTCTACTTATCTAATTACCTAATACTACGGGTAGCTATGTCTATTTGATGTGTGCTCGTATGATGATTAAAAATGTGTTTACCTAGATTCTATTACTCCCTAGTTATCTTTTATTGGTCGGTTGAATTGTCACACCTTATCTTAACGCGTTGTATTCCTAAAGGTCGTAGGGTATGCGTAGTCTCTAACTCTTTGAGGTTACCTTTCGGGTTTAACATACGAAATCCGCAAGCCCTTAAACTATTTCATTCATAAGCCTCACTTTCACAAGGCATACTCAAGCATTAAACACAACGAATGATGCTTAGTTACACTCCTAAGCCAATTACAACTAAGATAAGAAACAACCTAACAATAATCAATAACTAGGTTTCATAGATCTAAGCAAACACACAAGAAATTTAGCTAGACATGGTAAAAAAGCAAGCATACACACAATCAATTGAAGACATAATGATACTTTGGATTAAAATACTTATCTCGATGTGTAAAATAGGGTTTGGAACCCTAATATACTGTCCAAATCGAACTACAAACGTTTAGGGTTTTTTTCTCCAAAAGTCTACCTCCTTAAATGCAGAAAAATCGAATTATATATATAGATTTACACTTGGGACGGCGTCACCTTTTAGATGGGACGCCGTCAGCTCGCCATCATTAGGGTTTCGTCTTGGCCAAGTCATCGATGGGACGGCGTCACCTTAGAGTTTTGACGCCGTCATTCTTCATTGGGACATCGCCTTGATTACGGATCCGGGTCGTGCGAGATGAAAAGTCCGAGTGGCGCCTTCTTCTTCACAATGTGGCGCCGCCAGTTATCTGAACAAAAATTCCTTTGAGCCGCCTTGTACATGTTTTGATCACGTCTCTATAGAGGACGCGTCGCCTTTGATTGGGACGCCAGTTCAATTTGAGCGGCTTGAGTGGCTTCGATCTTGACTTTGCTATTTTCTTCATGTATTCGCTCCTTTTCATCCAAATGTGCTTCATTCCAAATTTTGCTTCCAAGAGACCTAAAAGTGCAAAGGAACGAAATTTGGAAGCTTGGAAGCTTCATTCCAAAGATTTTCTTCATGTATTCGCTCCTTATCAAGTATCCTTCCGAATCGAAATTTGGAAGCTTACTCTTAGGGTTTACCCTTTCAATCCAATCACTAGACTTAGGCATTAACTCCTTTTTGGAAAGCATGCCAGCAGACACGAATGCTTTTGGACTTTGGTCTTCCCTGAGAGAATCAGGGAGTTGATCTTCACCTATGACTCTCATTTTGCTACTAGGGTCTTGAACAGTGTCAAAGACTCTAGGATTTTTGGAGAGCCTGATTTCTTTTAACTACTTCAGTGTTTTAAAATTGCAGTGTAACAGCCTCAAGCTTGGGTTGTTTTAAAAGAAGCAGTTCATCCTTACACTTGTTTAATTCAAAACTTAACTTGTTGTATTTTGAAAAAAGATTTAATCTCTGATCATCTACGAACTTAAGGTCAACATTAATATAGTTCATGAAAGACTGCCAATCTAAATCATCATCCATAGAAAGTAAAATGTTTACCTTCTTCATTGTGATATTGACCCATTCACCATTCCTAGCATGACTCTTTCCAACAGCTAGCTTATCCTCTTCTGAGAGAGCCATCAGTGCACTAACTTGCACCATTTCATCATCTGAGGAGACTGGCTCTTCATCCCAGTCAAAGACTTCAGCTACTAGGCCCTTGTTTTTACCCTGCACAGATTTAACATTGTTTGTTGTTTCTGAGGGAGTGGCCTCAAGAAGTGCTAGTTTAGCCTTGGCCTTCCTATACTTAGCTTCAAAATCAACAGATTTGTTTTGGTCAGACTTGTTTTGGAAATTTTAATGAGACTGATAGACTTTTGGTTGAAATTTGTTAAAACCTAAGGACTGGTTTGACCCTGAGGGTGTGTAAGAGGGCTCAAAGATAGTTTTTATAAAACAGTCTTTAGCAAAATGACCCTTTTGTGACACTTAAAACACTCAGTGTCCTCATTATCTTTAGCATTATAAAAACTTTTGTTCCTTCTTATAAACCTTCTAGAGTTAGCAAGGAGTGCTCTTTCCTGAAACTCAGTGTTCAAGTCATTCAGGTACTCCTCGCTTGTTCTCTCATCAGGTTCATCATCTGAATTTTCCTAAAAATCCTAAACCACACTGTTTGAATAAAAGGCAGTAGAAATTGTTGTTGAAGTGGTTGTCAGGAACTTCTTGACTTCTTGAGACTTTTTCAAATCAGGGTATCGTCTGTTGATGAGGTTTTCCTCATAGACAAATTTCCCATAAATTTCAGGAAGTTCAAGATTTTGAATATGATTAGCATTCCTAAGTCCCTGAGAGAAATTCACCACTTCTCAGGGAGACTATTGACAAAACCAACATTGATTTCATGTTTGGACAACTTTACACCATCATTTGACAATTCATTTAACAAAGTTTTATACCGGTGTAAGTTTGAGAGAGTTTCGAGTCTTTAGCCCGAAGGTATTATACTCAAGTTCTAGGTCCATAATCCTATTTTCCTTAGTATTTGAGGGACCTTCATAGTTGTGGACCAGGTCATTCTAGGTTTTTTTAGTTGTACTACAGCAAATGATAGACTCTATAACATCATCAGGAAGACAAGATATGATGATGCTTTTGAGCCTTGGTCCTAGTTGACCACTCTTCTCTCGTCTTGAGTCCACCGAGCTTGTGTTTTGGTAAGCCTTGACGTTTTTGGGATAAATGGATATTCATTAATAAACTTAATGTAGTAAGGTTCCATCCCAGTCAAATAGCAAAGCATTCGCTTTTTCCATTTGTTAAATTTACCAACTTCGAGTCTAGAGTATAGGCTCCACCCTTTTTGTCGACAAGTTGGGGCACATCACTTTCAGCCATGTTTGGATCCTGATTTTAAAAACATTTTTGATAGGCTTTGAAAAAGAGTTTTATAAATCAGCCTGTCTCTGATACCACTTGTTGTTCCCGTTTCACAATTAGTAAAATGACAAATCTTAGAGTAAAAGTGACACGTGACTGAAGTAAGAATAAAGAAAATCACAATTAAACAAGATATGAAAACTTAGACACACTGAGATTTTCCAATGTTTATATCCTTTATTTATAATTAATCAAAAAGAATATATTACCCAAGTGCTTGCAGAACAACACTTGAGATTGAATGACAAGTATGGTGTAACTCCTCATTAAGCTTAGGCTAAGTATAAGCACAACTACTCGGGTACCACTGAGCTATCTCAGGGACATAGTTGTATTTGGAGGAGTGAGAGATTGCTTGTGTGTGTAATTCATGCTAATGCACAAGCTTAAAATCTTTCACTCCATCTCTTATGGCTATTTATACATGTATGATTTTTAAATATATCTTAAAGGACAAACCGACAAAGATAAAAGACAAAATACTGATGTATTTTGTGTCTTTATAAAGCCTATTTAGAGTAAGTGACAAGGTCGCTTTCTTCTTGTTAGTGATGACACTGAGCCTGGTAGTTAGCGATTGAGGGAAAGTTTGACTTTGGTTGATAAGGACTTCGTCTTATCTGTTTAAACTTATCCCGCCTTGTCTCGCTCATTCTTGATCTCTTTAGCCTTTAGTCTTTATCTTCATTATTGTCTTCAGTGATAGTAGTTGGTGAGGAGTTTTGGGATTCAGTAAGTTATTGTCATCACTCACTGAATCCACCATCTTCTTCTTGACTCGATCTTCACCTCTTAAGTTTCGCCATCGAGTGGAGAGTGTTGGAAGTTCAGGGACTAAATATGACAAGTTGAAGACTTCTATTACACTGAGATCAAGTTTAGTTGGAGTTTGAGTAAAGTTGATAAGTTGGAGGGCTATTGTAGAACTTCAGCCTATATATACTCTTAACCTGATCTAGGGTTTCATACTTGTTCTGATATCTTTTTCATTCTCTCTCGTTTTACACACACAGTCTTTGTTTCTCTTATTCTTGATATCACTTTGATATTTGTTTGTCTTGTATCATTCTGAAGATCAATCTCTTTATTTGATCTTTGTGGTTTGAGTGATTTGAGTGATATTGTAGTGAGGATTGATTGGTTTCTACCTAGTAGAGATCAATCTTGTCTTTTGTATTGTTTGGTAAGCATCCATTTGGAGACTTATCTTCTTGAATTGTTATAATAAAAGATACACCAAGGGGTGGTTGTTGGGTGTAAAAGAAGTTTGTTGTGTGTTTGTTACCATTTTACATGGTATCGAGCTCACTGCTCTAATCTGGTGGTTTTGAGATTCTAGGGTTTCTAGGGTTTCAAGGATATTTGGGGTTTTGCAATTGACGGTGTTATTGGTTAATTGAGGTCGCTTTTCTTAACTACCGTTGTTGATTTAGTCTAATCGGGCTAGATCCGGTGATTCTTGTGGGATTCTTGGTTAGGATTTCTTCAAACCCTAATTTTTAGTTTTGGGGATATTCTTCCTTGGTGTTCTTGGGCCCATTCTTGGTTATAATTACACTAGACTAAGTGAATCTAGTGTGGTGGTGTTTGGTTCTTTCGCTCATTCTGAGACTTGTAAGTATCATCTCTTCTTTAAGACAACACTAACTTAGTTTAGAAGGTTCAAACGGGACGCTTAACATCTTGATCTCGACAACGTGATTGGTACGAATACATGCTCTGCTGTCCCAGCCTTCCTTTGGTTTGTTGTTGATCTTGGGTGTGAGTTGTGTTTTTATATTTAGTTATCTTTGTTATTTAGGTTCTTGTTGAGTCTAAGTCGAAGGAGGATAGGATTTGGGCAGTCTTGGAAGTTGTTGGTTCTGTTAAGTTCTTGTTATTTGTTGGTCTTGTTGTTATTGTTTCTTGTAATTGTTTCTGTTAGTTCTTGTTATTTGTTGATCTGTTTGTTATTATGGCTATTTGATGGATCTGGACACACACCTTGTGTCAATGATATTTTGTATGATAATATTAAGCACGCGGAATTTACTTAGTAATACTTTAGAAGACGGATTGTATGATGTATTGTAAGTAAACACAGATTAAACACAAAACTTAAGCTCCAATATTATTAATGAATAATACGAGTGATCTTGATTATCACTAGGGTTACACCTTGAAGCCTTTGTGAGTAATACGTAGGTAATTAGACAAGTACCTAAGACAATGACCTAGGACCTCCTTTTATACAACAAGGAGTCCTTTACAAGATAAGTATAAAGCTAACATTATAGAATATACACGAAATCTATTCTATACTTATCTAAACGCGTTCTCCTAATCATTATCTAATAGCGGTGGTAATAATGTACCAAATAGGTGGTATCGTTTCACCGCTAGTGTAATCAAGCGATGTAAACCACAACTATCCGTGGTAATGATTGTTCCCAACAATCCTCCCCAAACTTATGATTTCTCTCAAATCATTAAGTTTCTTCAATCTGCATTATCTTCAAGGATTTGGGGAATTCAATCAAACACTTTACTTCCTTCTTAACTCGAATAGCTCGAACATTGATCTTGAAGCCTATGTAATAATGCTCGACCTTCTCATTGTCTTCATGAACTCTTATTGTTGTACATAACATCACCGTGAGTGTTCCAGCTCTGAGTGGATACTGTTTCTCAGCAAGCATGAATGCATCAACTCCATTTGTTGTGGAAACATGATGAACTTCACATGAGTCATAATAAAACCATTTAGTACCAGGACATGTGGTTCATAGAGCCTTCTAAGATTAATCCATAACTGCATCTCCTTCATATCTTTGAGATCTTGAGTATCAAACCTTTCTTGAACTAACTTCCATAATGTGTCAAGGTCATCTCTGTCAAAAGATTTAATGAAATCTTCAAATGTCATGAATGATGAAGTTTCACCACCTAGCCTTGTGATCTTCCATGTTGGAGCAAAATTGCTAGCGGTGTAAACCTCCCAATCAATGATAGGATGTCTTACTTCCGGTGGTTCCGGATAAAGTCTTCTTCTACAACCACAATCATGCGAGTTAGTTGTTCTTCATGAATTTCTCGAAGAATTTCTTGTTCTTGACAACCTTAGTCTTCTTAATCCGAGAATCATTGTCTTTGGCCTTTCTCTTCAATCCAGAAACCATCTTGCTTCTTCTTGAGCCCATTGCAATAAAATCTTTATCATGTTTTTGAACTCGTAGTAGATACCTTCAACTTGATTATCGTGCATTCCTTTGAATTGATGCTTTTTCCAACCACCAACATGACAACAATAAGTCTTCATGTATGAAATAATTTGTGCCTTGGTTGGTTGTCTTTGTTTCTTTGACCCTTTCATTGTACTAATCACATCTTGAAGTGCTTGATTGTTCTTCATTTGAATGAAATCATTCAACCGAGAAGTTCTTTGATCTTGATTAAGGATGCATCGCCTACAAGGTCAATTGCCTTTTTCTTGATTATTGGATTATTAGCAATCAAGACCTCAATATCTTCTTCGGAGGAACATAGCTAAACTTTGGAGTCTTCTCTAAGTATTGTAGGTTGAGCAAAGGAAAGTGGATCTTCTTCCATTCTATCCAATCTTTTAGTCTCTAAAAGCATGCAACTTCCATTTCTTCAAGCTTTTTCTTTTCAAAGAACTTGTTCTTCGAGATCTTTTCAAGAACTTCTTTATCATGAGCAATACGAACTTGTTCTTTCTTTGAAATCTTTCTTCCGTGTTGCTCTTGACATTCCATAACTACTTTACCTTTGTCTTTCTTCGCTTTATCAAATTCTTCACTTGCAGTGGCAATATTTGGCTCTAGAGTGGAAATTGAATCAGTGGTAAAATCAGTTGCAGTACAGAAAACATCTTGATCATCAAGTTGCTCTTCTTGAGTATTAGCTTCCTTTGCTCCTTTACTAGTATCTCCTTCATCTTCAAAATCAATTTTCCTCCCCTAAGTTTTAGCACTTGTTTTCCTCCCCTGTTTGGGAGAATTTCCTAAATCTTGATCAAAACCTGCTGAATCGCCATCATTAGGTGAGGATGAAGATGAAATCACCAACTTTGCAGTCTTCTTGTGCTTTTTCAACCCTGCAACTCTTTCTTCAAGGTCTGAATCTCTTGATTAAAAGTGTAATATCCTTGGCATGTCGCTTGACATGTGCCAAGTCCTTCCAGAGATTCAACTCGCTGGCTAACTTTGTACACAAAACCATCAATTACAATTGTTGCCCACCGCCTCATCACTTACAACCGTGTTACCATTGGGAGAGGTGAATCATGGGGCATTGGCTCGATTCCTCCCTAGTTGGACTAGGTTGAAGTCTAGAACCACCACCGCTTGTTCCTAGACCAAAAGGTTCGAAACTTGTTGTGTTGTCATGAAAGAAGGTGGTTGCTTGCTCCTCCTCTCATAGGTTTGAGAAGCGGTGGAGTATAATCAATGTTTGGAGCAGAGATTATGGGTGTGTTTTGTTCGGTTGTAATCTTTGCAAGCATTTGAGGTAAGAGTGGTGTAAAAATCATGTTGCCATCTTTGTTCATGTTTTGAAAACTTTAGGCTTTAGGCAACCGATTTCATAAATATTAGTATGGGGTTGCAGTTGAAACTCATTTAGCATCGCTTGCACAAACCTTGGATACATTAAAATTTTGTTGAACTCTTTACATTGCCGGTCATACTTGTAAAAATATAATTTGACCGCTAAAAATCTTATCGGTGGCTAGACAAACCAAAGGGTAAGCCATGGTCGAACTAAATTGCTCATAAGATGTTTTTTGTCTTTCAGACCCATGGAGACAATGTAAAATTTCGAGTATGTATCAAGAATCTCCATTGGGGACAAAAACCACTCTTTTGAAAGTAGCCTTTTGTTATGTCGCTGGTATCATACCCCATGGATGATAAAGTATCATGAATTTCGGACTTTTGTAGGTAGGCATAGGTAATGTTATTTAAGAAGATAAATAACAATATGGAAAGAAGATAATTTCCTTAAAATTTTAACCCCTATATATATGGAAATCGGTGGTTACTTTCAACGACTAGTAAAAATAAGTTATTGACACAATCGGTTATAGCGGCTAGAATAACGATGGTAAAATAACACTCGATGGAAACTGTGAACTAGCAATGGTAATTTTTCACAAAAATTTCAAAGAGCGTTGGTAAATAAAATCATATGAAAACTAGATCGCTCTTATCATAGTTTTTAGCAAACTACCACTATCAACGGATTCGATATGTCTTTACCATGAGCCGTTTGCTATGGACTAGCCAACTCTTAATCATAAAGAATATGGTGAGTTGATAACCATATAGTTTTGGTAAACTATCAACCATAAACGGATTTGTCAAGTCTTTACCGATGATCGTTTGCTCGGACTAGTTGATTCTTATGTGGATTAGACATGGTGAATCAATAACCATTTGTTGTGTATCTCGGATATACACCTTTTAAGATCAACTCTCATCAAAGCTTCATAAAAACATAAACAGAAATACAAGCAAACATATACAAACTCATACAACAATTTCGGTACCCAACAACCTCCCTCAACACGAGAGAACATTTTGGACAAAAGATTATGGATTGAGCATTCCAATACTTGTTACCAAGTCTTCAAATCTTCCCACATCAAGTCCTTTTGTTAATAAATCAAGATAGTTGTCATCAAGATGAATTTTGACAACTTGAATTAGTCCTTTTCATAGCAATCTCTAATGAAATGGTGTCTAATTTCAATATGTTTGGTCTTTGTGTGTTGAGCAGGATTCTTAATGATGCAAATGGTACGCTATTGTCAATATGGATGATGGTATTCATGAAATTGTACCCATAGTCCAAAAGTTGATTACAAGCCATAGAACTTGAGAACAACAACTTACGTGACAGCCACATACTACGCCTCGGTTGATGAATTAGCCACCATAGTTTGTTTCTTGCCTTTGCCATGACACTAATCTATTGCCAAGAAATTGGCATCCACATTGTGATTTTCTATCCAAGCTAGCTCCAAGATAGTCACTATCCTCGAGTAAGTAACCGATCTAGAGGAGAATCTTTGGAGTACCACAATCCCAGTAGGAAATGCTTTAAGATATCTCAAAATATTCTTCACAACAGTCAAGTGAGAAAACTTGGGAGTAACTTGAAACCTTGCACAGGCACACACTACAAACATGATGTCTGGTCTAGATGATGTAAGATACATCAAAGAGACAATCATAGACCTGTACATGTGCACATCAACTGCTTCACCACTATTTTCCTTCAGGAGTAGATGTGTAGTCTTGTCTGCAGGGGTGCTAGATGACTTTGCATCAGTGAACTTGAACTTCCTTAGTATCTCAGCCACATATTTATCTTGATTGATGAAAATACCATCTAGTCTTTGTAGTACTTGAAGTCCCAAAAAGAATGTGAGTTCACCCATAGAACTCATCTGGAATTCTTCTTTCATCAGTTTCTCAAATTCTTTGCACATCTCTGTCTTTGTAGATCCAAAAATGATATCATCAACATATACTTGAACCAACAAGATATCATTCTCGTCTTTCTTGATGAACGAATTTTGATCCACTCTGCCTCTATGAAACACATTAGCAAGTAGATAAGTGGTTAAGGTTTCATACCATTTCCTTGGTACATGATGCAAGCCATACAAAGCTTTAACTACCCTGTATACTTTGTTAGGATATTCAGGGTCTTCAAATCCTGGAGGTTGTGAAACATAAACCTCCTCATCAATCTGCCCATAAAGAAAGGCACTCTTTACATCCATTTGATAAACTTTAAAGCCCATAAAGGATGCATAGGCTAAGAACAGCCTAATTGCCTCAATGCGTGCAACTGGAGCAAACACTTCTTCATAGTCAATACCCTCCTCCTGAGTGTATCCTTGAGCCACAAGCCTAGCTTTGTTTCTGATAACAATTCCTCTTTCATCCTTCTTGTTTCTGAACACCCATTTAGTACCTATTACCTTCTTGCCAGAAGGCAAATCACAAAGCACCCAAACCTTTTGAAGCTTAAATTGGAGAAACTCTTCTTGCATTGCTTCCACCCAACTTTCATCTTCAAGTGCCTTGTAAACATTCTTTGGCTTCATTTGTGACAAAAAAAACACATAAAGAGACATTCATTCTTTCCTTCATGAGTCTTAGATTCATATATTTTACTAATGAATCCATGGACATCGTGACTTTGTTTGTCTTCTAGTCTTCACATGTTAATAGACATCCCCAATCACATTTTCAAGAGGATGTGATTTATGAATAGAAGTGTGGGAGTCGAGGAACCGCAATCTCACTTGGCATATTTGAAATTTCAACATCATTGGCTTGAGCTTCCTCTCAGAATCGAGTTATAATTTCCACATGTGGTGTTGCGGTGAAAACTTCGGCCTAGCAATGGAATCAATTTCCACCGCTTTCGAATTTTCGACATTCAAGTTGCTTCTTCCTTCCTTTCCAAAATCATTAGAAGGATGAGCATCTCCAGTTTTTGGTATATCATCATTATCGCATAGTCCTAAAGAGGTGGACTAAATTCATCTTGATCATCTGTATGATCCTTGCTTGGTTCATCATCATCAAGAAACTCTTCTGAACCTGCAAAATCAAAAGAAGATGTTCCTATAGAAACAGTCACATAATCCATAGTATTGGTTAGAGTATCAAGATCAAACGACCTTTTCCGACCAGTTCCTTTGAGATTAACTTTGTTTTCCAGAACTCCACATGCATTCTCTTCAATCATTTGGGTTCTTAAGTTGAATACTCTAAAAGCTTTCTTGACCATGGAATACCCAACAATATACCCTTCATCGATTTTTCATCAAACTTGCCCGGATAATCTATGGTATTGAGAATAGATACATGACATCCAAATGGTCTCATGAAGTCAAGGATAGGTGGTCTACCCTAAATAATTCATAAGGTGTCTTGTTCTTTGTCTTTACCACTAAAACCCTGTTTTGCACATAACATGCGATGTTAAGCTTGTTAAAAAGTGATTGGCAATTTAGAATCGCCAACATGGTTCTAGCACCTCTATCGGTCTCATGTTCCTCCTCTCAAAGCAACACCATTTTGTTGAGGAGTTCTAGCAACACTAAATTCTCTTTTAATACCTTTATCTCTACAAAAATCATCCATAACTCTATTCTTGAATTACATCCCATTGTCACACCGATAATTTTAACTTTCATATCATATTGGTTTTCTACTTCTATGATAAAGATCTTAAGGATGCCAGTTGTTTCATCCTTTGTATTAAGAAAGAAAACCCATGTAAACCTAAGAAAATCATCAGTCACCACTAGACAATATTTCTTTAGATTCAAGCTGCTCACTGATGTAGGACCAAATAAGTCCATATGTAACATTTGAAGTGGATGAGCAATAGAGTTAACCAACTTTGACCTGCAGCTCTGTGTTATTTGCCTTTAAGACAAGCCACACAGGTGTAGGATCGATAATATTATTGTGTTGATGATTCGGGTGGTCTTGGATGATCAAAATACATGTTAGACATTTTAGAGAGAGAAAGTAAAGAGAGGGTGTTTCTTGCTAGAGAGTTGCTTTGTAAAATGTAAAAGGTTAGATTGAGAAAGCACCACCCCTTCCATGGATGGAAGGGGTATTTATAGTTACAGAATACATGACCTCCTATCGGCCTGTGGATCAGGCATACAGTGGGTAAAGAGTCGTCCTTCCTCCAAGGTGTTACACTACGCTAAACTAAACTAATAACTAACTAATAAACCGATAAATAACGTAACTAACGACAAGTGTACGAGCTAACTTATGCTAGACTATAATTGGGGTGACCGACTCTTTAACATGGAATTTCCAATTCCTAACAATCTCCTACTAAGGAGGTCACCCCATGAAATACATTTTGTATCCTAGCATTCTTTCATTGTCTTTAGTTCTCGAGCTCGAGACTTCAATTCTTCAAGTTCTGCAATCTTTGTGCATTAGTAGCGATTCTTAGAAGTCCGCATAGTTTTGTACTTTGAGTGGAGGTCTTTGAACCGATCCACATCTTTGATGATCTTCGAGCTTTCATTGAGATCATCACCACAGAAATCTCGGATCACCCTTTTGTTGTGTTGCCTTCATGTGATGTTGTGACTTTCGGATGACATGCTCACACTTTGAATCATGACATCTTTCCATCGAGTAGCGGAAGCTTTATCGTTCATGATATTTGCGAAGATATCGAAGCAAGAGTATAAAATATCATAACCAAAGTTATGTAGATATGCACCACCATGATTTCTTCAATTAAGTGTGGATGCTATGAGCATGCGGCTTTGGATTGACTCCTCACTTCGATCACCAGAATCGTCAAATGTACCGCAAACAACGATTAGCAATAAAACACACGAAAGTGTCTTTGATCACTTTCGTTGAATTGAGGTACTACGGCCCACCGGTTCCCGCTGATCGGTACAAGTACTTCCCGTGATCGTATAATTCAAGAATCTCCTTGACATGGTTTCATAGAATCGTTTCTAGTTGTTCTCAAACCGGAACGTCTCAAAGAAGACAACACGAGTGAGTGAACCAAATGAATTGAGATTCACCGATTGAAGAAAATTGATTTGAAAACAATCGC
>CM040243.1:196075537-196171324 GCA_022545495.1 Chrysanthemum lavandulifolium | reverse complement strand
TATTTCGGTACATCACGTTATCTCACTTGTGGGACTCAGGTTCAGAATGACCTTTGTGAGAATTAGAGATGTGTTTTCACACTATGTCGTTAACACTCTCAAGTTCAAACTTGTGTTACCGGATTATTTCTAAACAATATTTTATGTTTTTCTTCTTATGGATGCTCACGGGTAGAAAAGATCGTGCAGATTTTTCACATGCTTCTACCAACATCAACACTAATTGAAAGTTCTCTCAAAAACAAAGAAAATTTCGTAAAGATTCTACATCAAAGTCAAAGAATCTGCAGTTATGAGATAAAGATCAAAGTTAAAGATGTTGATAAAGCGATTTCACAACCGATCACAACAACAAGAACAAAGAACAAAGATGCAAAGAATCAAAGACGTCACAAGCCATGAACGCCAAAGAAGTTCAAGACGTCAAACGACCTAAGCAAGACAACAAATGATGACCAACCCTTGGGGAGATTGTTAGGAACATGTTTTAATTATCAAGTGTAGGTCATTTCATTTGTAATAGGTCGTTAATAAATATGGTTTATAAATGTTTGTAATTGATTTCATGACTCATGTAGTAAGCCCATGAGTCGTGATAGAAGGTTCTTCTAGAACCAAGGGAAACACCCTACTTATGTAAACATTATAAATACCCCTCCCTAGAAGGAGAGGGTTGTTGGTTCTAATTGCAATTATCATTTTCATTAATCATTCATTAGTTCCTTCCACTTTCTCTCACTAAAACTTTCTCTCTCTAGAAATACATATTGTTGTGATAAGATGGTGACCTAACATTATTAAATGTTTCTTGAGGCATCATCTGACTTCTATGACTAATTACCACCACTCTTCCATCTTAAATCAAATAATAATCTTCTCAAACACTTATTTAGACTATTTAAAGTCCACTTTTCTACCTAAAACCATCATTAAGCACCCTCACCTCTTATGGTTGAGCATTTAAGACATCCACCTCTCAAGACATCAAAATAAAGTCAAAATCTCGAGATACATAGGTACTAGACATTACAAAAAGCATAATCATTTCATCAAGAATCTGTCTGACAAACGGATCCCTGTTTATAACCAGACGGATCCCTGGTGAGAGGGATCCGTGGGATCCGTATCTGCAGAAAGCTTTAATCAGCTTCCTTCTTCAAAGTTAAGCCACCTTTTAGTTTTCTAACCACTTTTAGTTACCATTTAATATCTTCCTAGAGCTGCTCAATATCCTAAGTGCATGCTTAATTCCCTTAGTAGCCAAGAATTTAATTCCCTAATTCAAAATTATCCTTTATAAACCAAACACTCTTAAGGTTAAATCATCACTCTTACCTAGCTCTCAAAAAATTCAGTGGTTAGAAGCTTATATTGCATCCTTACCATCACATGACCAAAGCACTTAGCAACAACTCTTCAACCAAAGGCTCATCCAAAAGAAAGGGTCACATGATTCATGAGATTTCATCCACCGAATCATCTCCCGTAAGAGATAACAATGCTAGAATCCCACCTCAACAAACCCATTCAACAATTGCTAAGAGAACCGTAAGAATTAGCATCAAACCTTGTGGGCTAGAAAAAGGGTCATCGAGTTCAAAACCAAAAATAGCTAACTCTAGCAAACCATCTAAACCCTCATTCCTAGAGCATGGATTACACTCATTCAACGAGCCTATTCCTCACCTAAATCTCTATTCATTAGAGCATTCACCACCGAGAACCTCCAATTCGAACTTGTACGAATTTTAGTTTTTCCTTAAAATAATTTTATGTTTTGTCATCAACAAAAAGGGGGAGATTGTTAATACAAATAAGCCGTAAAAACGTTTATTTATATTTTACGATCTTCTAATGTTTTGTTGATAACAAACGTAAAATCATTTTAACGAAACAAATAAAATACGTAAATGGTTTGAGCCAATAGTTTTCTAACACACTTACGTTTTCACATAAAACACTAAAACAAGTATAAGTGATTTTATGATTTAGTAATACATATGTACAACAACTAGTGTTTACATATTGGGAAAATATATACATAACTAGTATGTATTATAAATTGGTAAAAACTACAACCCATGGTATTGACCCAAACCCATTTGACTAGGTACATTATTAGATACATTGTATCTAATGAAAGACCCATGGATCAACCCATAACCCATGACCCATGACCCATAACCAAAATACCCATGGGCAAAGAGGAGCGTCCCACGGATCCCTAGCTTTACACTAGACGGATCCCTTGAGGAAGGGATTTGTGGGATTTGTGGAACAGTAGACATTTTCTCTCTATAAATAGTGAGCCATTTCTTCATTTTTTCCAACCCCTTTCTCACATACTTTCTATCTGAGTTAAAAACTCTCTAACCTCATATCTAAGTGATCTATGTATGTAGTTTTGTTTTTATGTGATCCTCTAGGATCCTCTTAAAGGCGAGATCACCACCTTTCAAGTCAAGCAAGCTCAAGTCCATGAGTTGCCATGCTTCCTCATCATCAAGACTACTGAAGTCCTCTTGTTGATGGTTCTTTTCTTTCTACTAAGAAGTGTAGTGTTGAAGACATTAGTGAAAGATGTCTCAAGTGTCAAGACGAAGACATTAGTGAAAGGTGTTGATCATCCGTATTGTAGGCTTTAGTGAAGGGAGCCTAGAAGTCAAGTCACAAGACATTAGTAAAGGGTGTCTTGAAGATCTAGTCAAAGGCATTAGTGAAAGGTGCCTAAGATGTACATTCGATATGGTGTGATTCGATGTACAAGATAGATTAGTATTGGGTCAAAGGATATTGTTATCCTTGTTGATATTATAAGGAGTAGTTCTTCTTTGGGGTTAGGTGATTGGTGTAGTGTTGGGTAGTAGTTCCTCCATTGTAATGGAACTCGTTATCTAGCCTAGTACCGGATAAATGGTAGGTGACGTTGTGATAGGATTGGTTCTCCTTGGTGAAAAGGACCCGGTATCTAGCCTTGTACCGGATAAAGTGTAGGCAACGTTTTGAAGGTTTCTCCACCATAAGTAGTTGGTGTTGTGTAGTGATTACGAACTCTCGAGTAGGTGACTCGGGGAGTGGAGTAGGGAAAGGAAGGTGTCCTTGTAGCCGAACCACTATAAATACTCGCGTTGTGGTTTTGTGCTTCTTACTCTTTATCTTTTCATTACATATTTATATTTCTATATGCTTGTTTATCAACATCCAACACACATCCAAATAGATTGACATAAGTCGATCTAAATAGTTTAAAACGAGTTTTAATTGGTAAAACTATTCAAACCCCCCTTCTAGTTTTCCACAGGATGATTCTTATATGTAAATAAGGAGTAAAATATTGTCCAAAGACATCTGCTTAATGTTGTCAGACCCCTTCTGTTTCAAGGGGAATTCCTCGGGTCTGAATGTATTTTTACTGTTCATCACTTGATTAACAGGTTGCCTTCCTCAGTGCTGAATGAAAAATATCCTTATAATTTGGTCTTTAACAAAAAAAAATTCTTTAAAAAATTTAAGAACTTTTGGTGTCTTTGTTTTGCTACTGTTTTAAATAACTTTGATAAATTTAGTAGAAGATCATAAAAGTGTGTTTTAATAGGGTATACTTCTTTTAAAAAGGGGTATAAACTATATAGTCTTGCAAGGAAACAATTTTTGTATTCCAGAGATGTTAACTTTTTTGAAGAAGTTTTTCTTTTCAAGATTAAAAATGTTTATGTGAACAAAAGTGATGGTCATGATCTGGATCATACAAATTTCTTTAAAGTAATAGTGTATGAGGATCATGACATACTTAATGATGATTTAAATGAAAATGCAGCTCCTCATGTTGAGGGCAACAAATCTTCTCTTAATGGTAGTCCCACTATTGACCAAATGAAAGTGATTTAGGGCACTTTCATGGTTCCAATGGTTCTACCAGAGGGAATGAGAGGGTTTCAACTCATTAGAGTGAAAATGAGTTGGATCATGTAAATGAAAATGAAACTGAAAACTCTAAGAGTATCAATACAAGTTTTCAAAACACAAAAATAAATCAAAATTTTCAAAATCAACCTTTGAGAAGGTCTGAGAGAACATCTGTTTTTCCTAACAAATGTAATGAGTTTGTTGTTGATTCAAAAGTTAAATATGGTATTGAAAGATTTGTGAGTTATTCAAAACTAAACTCTGAAAGTTTTTGTTTCATAACTGAGTTAAACGAAAGTTTTGAACCAAAAAACTGTGAACAAGCTTGTAAAATTCAGCACTGGGTGGAAGCAATGAATAAGGAAATAGAGGATTTGTATAGTAATGGTACTTGGGAGATTACTTATCTTCATGAGGGAAGAAAGCCATAGGAAGCACATGGGTATTTAAAATTAAGTATAAATCCAATGGTTAAGTAGACATATATAAGGCTAGATTAATGGAGAAGGGGTTAATTTTGATGAAACCTTCTCTCCTGTGGTTAAGATTGTTACTGTTAGGTGTTTAATTAACCTAGTAGTTCAAAATTGCTCTTTTGAACTAAATGAAAGTTAAATTTGAACTAAGAACTTCAATCATCAAATTGCTCTTTTGAATTAAATAAAAGTTAAATTTGCAACCGGATTTGAATTAAATGAAAGTTAAATTTGCAACCGGTTAAGATTGTCCCTGCCGGTTGAACCGTGAACCGGTCGTGTGACCGGACGCTGGTTTTGAGTGAAAAACCCGGTTGAACCGTGACCCGGTGGCTTGACCGGGCCAATTAAAAACCCGATTTTTATAACATTAGTGATGGATGCTTAAGTTTGTTTATTTTCTCCTATTTAATAAACTTTATGCTTTTGTTAAAATAAATGAAATAACATAATTTATTAAATACTTTCAGAGAAGTACGTACTTTGTTAAATAAGTTTTGGAAAGGGTGGGTTATAAGAAACCCCCCTCTTTTATACAAAGGGCACCCCCTTTTGTCTTTTTGTTATTTATTGGCATTTTGTTGTCTTTTTTTCACTCTTTTTTCCTTTAATTTTTAATTGATTTTAGTTTGTCACTTTTTTTTTTATTTTTGTGATTAATAAACTTCGTCGAATGTTGTCGTCACTAAATTCGTCTAATGTTGTCGACACTAAATCCGTCTAATGTTTTCGTCACCAAATCGTCTAATGTTTTCGTCACTAAATTTCGGTGGACCCAACTTTTTCAATCTTTATAAACACCTAATATTTATCCTAATTTAGTTATTTTTATTTTATTAAAAACAATTTTAATAAGAATAAATAATGATATTTAAAATAAATATTGAGTTTCGTGAACGAGAGTTATGCAACCTTACAAAAACTATCAAGTAGTAAGCTTGAGAGTCTAATCGACAAGTTTGGAGTAACTATGGCGACAACAACGTTAACACATTATTTAAAAACAACAACACCTACTACACATGAAGATTATTTATGTCATCTATAAGCTCATGGAGTATTGCACCCGACTGACATGCGTGATCCATGGGATTCCTTTCCATTTTCAGTTATGCCTCCAGCGTATTTATTCTTGTCTTCAACATCGTGTTTTGAGACAATAACATCTTGTTCCTTTTTTCTAGCATGTCAATTTTATTATCTTTAGTTTTGCTGTTTGAGCACTGTGTTGAAGAAGAGGCTTGACTAAAGTGCTTGTTTTGAAAAGCATCCTTCCACATAAAGTATCCACACCCATAGTCTTTTGTTCCTAGCTGTTACATGTTAAGAAAATTATAAGAAATGTATTCTTAACAAACAAATTATTTACATATTTATGTAAATAAGCAAACGTATGATTATTTACCACTGAAAAAGGACATGCGTAATATGGTTGACCAAAAGTCTTGCGTGTACAGGATGTTCTTTCTATAATGAATCCTCTCCGACAATCACACAAGAAAGGATTCTTTCGTTCCATCTGGCCAAAGAATTTGTATAATTATTTACAACATAAATCAGTAATATCATGGTTCACAAAATTACAAGCTTCGAATACATAAATAACCAAGCTTGTTATAGATTAATAGTTGATACATGGTTCACAAAATTACAAGCTCGGATACATAAAATAAAAGTACAGCTGGAAGTAACTGAGACTAGTCAGTTTATTAGAATACATCACAAGATAACTAGAAACTAAGATAAATCACACCCGAGGCATAGTCGCTCCAATGATGCTGCCATTTGTCCCACATGAAACTCTAACTCTGAAATGCGTCTCCTGGACACCAAGATCTCATAGTGATCCTCCTGAACGGCCCTCCTTAATCCGGCAATCTCTCGCTCGTACTCGTCAAAGTGAGACGGCTGTAACAAAGGATGAGGAAGAACCGGAGCACGATCAATAACATTCTCTTCATCTACAGCTGGAGAGGTAGGCACATAAGATGGAGAATAAGGCACATAATCTGGACTCTCAACATGAGCGGTTGAAGATATAGCTGGAGAGGGAGGGACATAAGATGGAGAAGAAGGCACATAATCTGGACTCTCAACACGAGCGGCTGTGTTGATGACACACTCAATGTCCCTCCACTGAATGCCATCCGATTCCTGTAACAAAAGATGAGGAAGAACCTGAGCACGAGCATAAATGTTTTAACAGATAATAACAACATAAATCTGTAATCATTTAAAATATTTTGTCGGTATAATTATTTACAACATAAATCAGTAATCATTTAGTATGTTTTGTTGGTATAATTATTTACAACATAAATCATTAATCATTTACTACATTTTTCTTCTTCTATTGTCAATAATTTCAGTATACATGCGTTGTCGATCAGAATACAGAGTTTTCCATGTGGATGCCTCGCCATATCGGTACGCCCCCCATTGTGGGTGACTAGTCGGGGGTGGTGAACTTTCGTCTAGCCTCACATAAATGAAGTGAGCAACGGCCCCATCCCCCACACGGGTAATCACAAGAGGGCCACATTCTTGTGATAAGTCTGGACCAGAAAAAAGTGGAAAGCACGTAAAACTTTGTCGCGGGGATATAGATACAACTGGTCGGTTAAACAGTGAAGCAATAACCAACCTCGTGTTTGGCATACTCATCCAGTAGTCCGGCGGTGCAAATCCACGTTGGAACCATGCTACCGAGTTCCGAATATAGTTAAAGCCTTCATTCAACCACTTATCTGTGTAATATTCCCTGCGACTGTCTAACTCTTGCATTAAAAGAGCTCGAATATCAGACCAGCTATCTTCGTGTTGACCAATACCGACGGCAACGCACCGAAACCCACATTTCCATCACCAACCACATTATAAATACTTATGATGCATGGATGGAAAACCTCTGGAATATCTCTAATCAAATTTTCGCTAATATCATCGCGAACGTATAACATATGTCTCCTACTTTGTTCAACTCGGAGATCTCGAACGTATGAACTATGTCTCACAGGTTCTTTGTTCAAGTCCGGAACTTTTTTAGATCTTGAATAACTTCTTCAGTGATCTGCGGTTGGTTATTTATTCAAGTCTGAGACTTTTGTAGCCTGGGACTTTTTGTCCTTTGTGCTCGGAAGTCCACGAGTACTTACGTGAACAACATGTTCACGTATATCAACAGATTCGGGATCGTATATCCCTCTCACCTTCTTTAACATATTTTTCTTGACAAACGACGACATTTTGCCAAAAACATTCTTGAATTGTCGTATGTCATTTTCACAAGAAGGACCATCTTCAGGCGTAGGAGTACTGATACTAGGCCACGGAACAGCTAGGGTTCTCCAAAAATTATCAACACTGTCAAGTGGAATGGCCATATCTGCATTCATTAAAAGTGACTCATATAAATTATTGATATTAATGGGGAAAATAACTTGATAGTCATAAATTTAATATACTTACTATGATATCGAAAGTACAGCAGTTCGTGAAAGCATGGTAGCCCATAAATTGACTGCGACTGATGATCACATTCTTCTGCGGTGATCGACCGTTGGGGTTCTTTGAAAATGAGTTCCAAAGCATGCTTGGAAACTTTATACCACAATTATTCGAATAGTGGTATATTACATTTATGCATTTTCTGGTTTTTGCTTTTATTAAAACTATCTTTTATCGCAGTTTCTTGCGCAATGATAACCTTATCGATCGAACGCAACAACGTGTCTAGGTTGGACTGTGTGGTGCCCAAGTATAATTTCAACAACGCGTGTTGACTTTCAACTCTACATGTTGTTGACTCGCCGTAGTTGCGATATTTATCGGTAATGAACGCAAGAAACATGTCTGAATAACCTTGCAGCCAGTTATTCAGATACGAAGAAATATCTGAAAAACAATGAATTAATAAAAACTCATTCGGTTCTTATTTATTAAATAATAAAAACAATTAATTAACAAGTAAGTACTTTCATGTTCAACCAATAACTGTTGTAGGTGGTTATAATAATGCATGAATATGTCCTGTGTCGGAGCTTTAACCATCCAATCCCACGTTCCTTTAATGGACTCATACTCCCTTAGCGTACTGCATCTAATTCTGCAATACTGAAGCACATTTTGTGAAATATTCCATCGACAAAGTAATTTGTTAGCGTTCGGGAATTCTTCTTTGCATGCCCCAACCAACGCTAAATCTCTGTCAGTGATGATAACACGAGGGTAATATTCTTCGTCGATCACCTCCTTCACACATTGCAATACCCATCGAAAATTAGGCCCTTTTTCTTAGTCTAAAAAACAAAACGCCATTGGAAATTGTTTTTTGAAGTTAATCCGATAATTTCAAAAATGGCAATTTAAACAACGTGGTATTGTATGTGGAGTCCATTAGCATGATTTCAGGGAATGTACACCATAAAGCATATGACGTGGGGTGAATATAGAATAGTTCCTCAAGCTCATTAGTGACCTCATTTACCCTCGGGTAATATGTATAACCTGAACTCGTCAAATGTGACAAAAGGACTTGGATTGGAGTTCCATCACCTATTATGGCTCCACGGATCTTATTTTGTGTGTTATATATGGTTCTAATTCTAGACACATTATCCGGATTACGCTCCTTTATTGACGAAAGTATATAACGTGGTGCTACGTTATATTCTGTCAACTGTTGCACAAAACCGAACTCATCATCATTTAGTCGCATAGCATATGGGAAACCATGCAACGTCTCTGCCAAATCATGATTATGCCTATCATCCTTCACCCTCAATATCCAATAATTTTGCGTTTTAATATATTTTGCCACTAATTTGAATGGACAATTGGTTTTAATGGTACTAGTTTGCCGTTGAATTTCATCTTCTAAACCGTCACGTTTAAATTTCCCACTTTTTCAACACACATAATCGATTTCGTACATACACCCCCTCTCTCCTTTGCTTCTTTTTTAACAATAACAAAACTGATCCCTCAAGCTATATTTTGCAGCCAATCAGTCAGTTGCTCGTGAGAAGCGAACACCTAAAAATATGTTATAAATATTTCTTAAACAAAAATCACAATAAGTAAATATGTTATAACTTTTTACAACTTTTTTAAAACTTTCATATTATTTTACAACTTTTAACAACTTTTTTTTATAAGTTTTTACATCTCTCTCTCTCTCTCTCTCTCTCTCTCTCTCTCTCTCTCTCTCTCTCTCTCTCTCTCTCATGTAGATCTAAAAACTTCTTTTAGATCTTAAACGAGTGGTTGTATATGATGGTGGCTTTGATCTGGAAAAAATTTATGGTGTTTTCTTGGTTAGAAAACACTCGTTGTGATGTTTTATTGTGATATGTGATGTTTGTGATGGGGTGGGATAAGTGAGATAAAAAATTGTGGTTCTCATATGCTTTTTAGATCTAAAAATAGATGGTGGCTTTGATCTAAAAAAAAATATCATGGTTTTTTTATCTCGGTGATGGTTTCTTGGTGATGGTGAAACTGCTTATGTGATGTTTTTATATCTAAAAAATTTGTGATGTTTTTAGATCTAAAAAAAAGTTTGTGGTTGATGGTGATGCTTTTTAGATCTGAGGTGATGGTGATGCTTTTTAGATCTGTGGGGATGGTGATGCTTCTTAGATGTGTGGTTGTTTGGTTTCGAAAAAGAAAACCATATATGTGTTTGTTTGGTTTTCGGTTGTTTATGGTTTCTGATTGTTGGTGTTGGTGGTGGTGGTGGTTTCTGTGTGAGGAAAAAAAAGCATGGGATTAGATCTTGGTGGTGGTTTCAAAAAAAAAAAAAAAAAAAAAAAAAAAAAAAAATGGGCTTCTGATCTAAAGATTTTTAGATCTAAAAACTATTTTTAGATCCAAACATTTTGTTAGATCTTGGTGGTGGTTGTGTTTGGTATGGTTTTAGATCTGAAACTTTTTTTAAACTGCTTAAAAATAGCAGTTGGTTATTAGAACTGCTTAAAAAAGTATGGCTTATCATGTGGTTTGGTTTTGTTTGGTAAAAAAAAAAAAAAAAAAAAAAAACAGATCTAATGTTTTTATTTTTAAATTGTATGGTTTTGTTTGGTAAAAAGAAAAATCGTATGGTTTTGTTTTGGCCGTTTTAAATCGTATGGTGATGGTTTTGTTTGGTGAGCAGTTTTTACATCTCTTTAGATTAGGTGATGGTGATGAAAGTTATTATGGTTGCTTAATGGTTATGATAACCAATTTTTAGATCTTGTTAGATTTGGTGATGGTGATGAAACTGCTTAATTTGGTGAGCAGTTTTTAGATCTTTTTTAGATCTGAAAAGTTATTATGGTAAGTAGTTTGAAGTGGTTATGGCTGCTTAATAGTTTATTGGTTTTTTTTATAAGCAGTTTGAAACTGCTTAATTTGATAAGCAGTTTGAAATGGTTATGGCTGTTTGTTGGTTTAAGCAGATCTGAAATTTGATTTTTGTTTAAAAAAAAAAAAAAAAAAAAAAAAAAACGCTAGATACTGGCGATGATGATTTAAAAACCTTAGAGTTTTGGCGTGGCATAACCGAATGGACGGTAAAGTGAGTTTTTTCCACTTTGCAACCTTCAAATTTGCGTACCAAAATGATAAAACGATGATAATCTGAGCCTATTAAAATCTCGATTTATCGATTTTTTTTTTATAAACGTTGCTCATTTTTGAAGTAATAGCGTAAAATTATACCTCAGTCGTGTAAAACGGTGATGTATTCATCGTAAACTTTTATAAACCCGTAATACCCGCACCTTCCTTTCTGCTAGCACCAACTTATTTTTTATAAACTCAAACACTTTTGATATGCTAGCACTTGTTTTTTTTTGTTGAATGCAAGTGTTGTAGTGTTTCTGTCAATGTGATTGTGGATCTGAAATGTGTTTGTGAAATGTGATTGTGGTTCACTTGGGTTATAATAATGAAATCGAATCTTCACTATTACTTATTTGACACAAAGCAAAAGCCTGCATTCTGAAAGAAAAAAACGTGAAGAGGAGAATCTTCACTATTACTATGTCGATGGAACTTTTATTTTCAGATTGAGATAAGGCGATGATACGTGAATTATTTTGGGATAAGGCGATGATACGTGAATTATTTTGAGATAAGGCGATGATGACTTTTTTACTAAAAACAATTTTGCAACCGAATGGACGGTAAAGTGATATTTTATCACTTTGCAACCTTCTGAACCTATTAAAAATCTTGATATGAGCCCAATTTACGATTTATATTTACTTTTAAACTTAAAAATAAAAGCATAAGTACAAAGACAAAAAAAAAAAAAAAAAAAAAAAAAAAAAAAAAAGACATTAGTGCAATTTGGGCACAAATATCAAAAAAAAAAAACATTAGAGGGGGTTTTGAGTAATGGATTTGTATAGTATGACCCGTTTCGAAAATGCAAAAGTCTAACAAAAACTCACCTTTTGAGCATGCAGTTCTTTTTGATTGCCAGCTTGATCAGACACTTGCAATTAGAGGAAAAAAATAGTATGTTTCATAAACCCGGAACGAAGTGCGGTTACCTATGTACTCATTATAAACAAATCAAGAAACTTAAATATTGTACAAGAGTTTGTTGCTTTTGATTCTCATTTAATGTTTCTTGATGGCTTAAGTATCTTCAAAGGGTGGAGATCCTCTCAAGTTACTTGACTCAAGTTGGAGAAATATGAGCCATTGGATCAAATATGAGCTATTGGATCAAATCCAATGGCTCATAATGCACCAACTTGAGTCAAGTTACGCTTACAACTTGAGAGGATCCTTATCCATCTTCAGGTGGAGATCCTCCAGTTCTTGACCAAGTTGGAGAAATATGAGCCATCGATCAAATATGAGTTATGGTTTGATCCAATGGCTCAAATCGTTAACTTTGATTTCGGCCATTGGATCAAATCCAACTACCATAACGCACCAACTGAGTCGAGTTACGCTACAACTTGAGATGATCCTTATCCATATTCTAGCGGTTCACGTAATTTTTGCACACTCATTATGTGAATTTTGTTTTTTTTTAAATATTTTTTGTAAACGTAATGCGTGCATAACATTTCTCTTAATTTTAAGTGTCAACAAAGCAAGTATGAAAGCATGCGTTTGGAATATAGGTGGGATTAGCATTTGGTATACGTTTGAAAGAAAAGATGATTGAGAAAAAGTACGATATTATGGGTATGTTTGGCGAAATGGGTTGAGGCTGGAGTTGGGGCTTATATTATAAGCCGAAATTAAATTTTTTATTTTTATAAACTTGTTTTAAGAAACTGACCCTGCGTTTATAATTGCAACAAAAGAAAAAAAAAAAAAAAAAAAAAAAAGTTTTGTATATATGTTAGATATTTTGTAAGAATAAGAATTTATTTTTCAAAATCCTATTTAAAGTTTTCAAATTTCTTTTATGTGGCTAAAGTTTTAACCGATTTATTATAAGTTCTTCATAAAACTGATAAACGAGACTTATTTTATTAGAACTATTTTAAAGTTTCTGCCTCTATAAACCCTCATTTAAGCCCCTGCCAAACATAGCCTATAAGTAATAAACTTGTTTGTTTTATATATACATATTAGAAATGGATTGCATTTTATTTTTATTATTGGAAATATTAAGCGAATATCAATAAAATTGGGCTCACCATATATAAGTGAAAACACAAAAAGATCATAAAAAGTTAGATATGACTACCTATTCTCGCCCGGTATCTAAACTTTGCTCGTTTACATCTGGATAAGACAATAGGGATACACTTGAACGATAGAGAAGGTGTTCCTATGGCTAAAGTTGGTCGCCTTTGCATCTTGAAGAAGGAGATGACACCTCTACTTCAGGTGGTCACTTCATATTCTTCTCCTGAGCTCATGGAATTGACGTAAGTGGTTGGGTGGTCAAGTGAGCCCTAATAAAATTGGCTTAGAAAAGATGAGATAGGGAGTTGGATGATTGATTGGTACCGGTTAATGATACAATGGGTCCTAATCAATGTGATTCCCTGTTCTAGTGCAAGACGTAAGGAAAAGCACGAGCGGAGCGGTTTGCACAAATTCTGAGAAAAAGAAACACCAAAAGTCACCTATTAAGACATCTTCAATGTTCACAATAATATATTTTTTGCACTAATCTATACTACTATATAACGTTTAAGTCATGGCCCACAAAAAATTAAGATAAGGAGTCTAATCATCGAAATGATATGTCACTTCTCTAACTAAAAAACAACAAAAAGGAGGGCTAATAAACTAAAATAAAGAGCCCATAATAATAAAATGACACACGCACACTTCTTAACTAATTAATCACCTTTATTTTTAAATTTAAATATCTTTTAATTGTTTAATTTTTTATGATCTAATTTCACCATATTTTCTAAAATTTTCATTCTTTAATTCAACATCCATTTTGATATATTTTTATGAGTTTTAATTTTTACATTTTTAAGAGGTTTATTTTATTTTGATTCAAATTTTTATAACTTTAACCTTTATTTCAATCAATACAAACTTGATGTATCAAAATCATTTACTTTTGGAGAGTGTTTGTTAGTAGAGATTGTGAAGGCCTTTTTATATGCGAATAACGATGTCACGGAAAGATACTAAAACCCAAACAAACACATGAACTATCACATATACATTCGGAGTGTTGTGAAACGAATTCACTAAGCGGGTAGGAATCATGGAGAGAGAGTTGAGTTAAGAATTCATTTACTATATTTATTTTATAACTATATTTATAGCCATACCACATGCTTGGATATCCAACTAGTAGTGTAAAAAGTACATAAAAACCTCTTTAAGCACTAAAACCTTGCACTATTTTATGCAATGAATAGTCATGCCCAAAATGCACTAAATATAATGCTAGCACTATTTATTGCACTAAACTTAAAAATCTTTGACTTTTGAGCTTATCATTTATTTATTCCTCAGATTTAAATCCTTAAATGGCTTACTAAAACTAGTTGGATACCCGCGCAAAACAGCGGCAAAAAGAATATAGTTATATTAAAAATATGGTTTTGTTAACTACAACCCAATGAGTTGTGGATAAGCATCGGTATCTATGTGAAATTAACATTTAATAAACTAATTATTTCTTTATTTATACATATTTAATAATGATAATCATAAAAATTGTTGTTAAACATGAAATGTTTGGGATGAAATATCAAAAAGTTTGCTTTGATTTGGGATGGTGAACTAATGATTCATGTGTACAGTGAGGAACCAGTTGAGACGATCGACCAAATAGGAAGAAGTGTAATGGTAATCGCATACTTTTCTCAAGTTTCCTCTGTCAAAAGTGCAAATTGCAAATTAGTTGATACCTTGCGCATACTTTTCACACTTGCGTGAATAACTACTTTTGTGTATGAGTTTACGACTTTGAAAATATTAATGTTGTTTGCATGAGCCCATAATGGATTGATACCAAACGCGAAAGCTTCTCATATCTTATTATATGTGTGAGTGGTTTCATCATACCCTCCATTACCATTCCACCCTATACCAACACCCATACCCATTATGATTCGTAGCAACAAACCAAACGCACCCTGAATATTGTGAGGAAAATTCTCGCATTCTTCTGACTGAGGATGAAAACACCTGCAATTGGCAAACTTGTGGTAAGATCTAGATCACATTTGGTACACAATCATAAACTCTGTTGAGAGGATCTCAAGCTCGCAAGTCTAACAAGATAGATCAAGTTAATGAGGGTCACGTGATCCAAGTCAAACTCGTATGAGCCCAAGTTACACATGCGTTTCAAGTAGTCCTAACGGGTCAAACAAGTTAATTCTTACAAGTAGTCCTAAAATTTGAACATCAATCACTACATGCACAGCTACTTAGAGATTATTTCATATGTTTAAGCATATCTAGCCGCTTTTAGAAAGTTATCAAAAGGGCTGGCAGGAGGTAGCCTCAACCCATTCATTCCAGCACGAGCAGGCTCATCTTCACCCAAAATCTACAAAGAAGTAAGATGATGAGTAATAGTTGTAGAATGCAAGACCTACTTTAAGGTTCTTCATTTAAAAAATAAATAAATAAATAAATAAAATCACGTTTTGGTAATTGTACTTCTTTATATACATATGGATCACTAAAAAATGGTTGTGTTCTGTTTGGGTCATTTTGTAACCTGTAATTTTATATTTTGTAAGATGACTTATACAGGACACAAAGTCATCTGTTATCGACTTGGGTGTACAAAAAGAAGTTCAACTCAAACAGGACAGTTTGACTATGAAAAAGTACGTTGGTATCTAATGCAAATACAAAAAAATAATGTTATAAAAAATTCACCTTCATTAGATTTGATGTTTGAACATGGATGACATCCATCTCTGCTGATTTTGTTTCTCCATTTGCATTAGAGAGCCAAGTTGAGAGCTTTTTTCTTGAATCTGTGCCGAGGGCTTCACACTGGCCAGCCATGGCACTGAATGGTAGGGGAGAAGTAGAGACGGATACTCCGGCCACTTGCCCAGCTGCTTCTAGTGCCTACACCATCGAAGTTGTAGATATAATTTAGAAATACACGCTTTACATAATGGCTAATGACATAGTTTTTAACTTAAAAGGGGGTGAAAGTAAAGACACAGTTCAAAATTTATGTTGGGAGTAAATATAGCTAGCTTTCATCTTTTGTTTAACACAGAAATTACAACTATTTGACAAAATTTAAAATATCATTTGAATAAAGATACTAAAAAGAAAAAAGAAAATACTGCAATGTTCATGGGGTGTCTCAAAATGGAATTGGAGCAAGTATAAACTATTTGTGTTCTGCTAACAGAGACTGTAACGTTTAATTTGACACTAATTTAAGTAAACATGATCCCGCGTGCCCAATCAATGTCATGGGGAATACAATAATTTTGAACATCATATATTTCTGAAAAACCGAATATTTAAAAATTTATGTGACAGATGGGGATGCATGTGATTAGAAACAAAAGAGATGATAGAATTTACTGAGTCAAGAAGTTGACGGATGCTAATAACATGAGACATGGAGCTTGGTGTAGGAGACTTAGTAATGAAGCGGGATAGATCAGAAACAGATGATTCACTGCTTGCGTCATCTTCGACTAAAGAATTTGTAGGAAATTCCTGCTAATAAACACAATATTCCAACATCAGCACAACCCAAAAAGAAAAGAGGAGAAATCAGACAGAAATAAATATTGCACAAGAATATGTAAATAAATGGCTACCGTGTCAAAAGATAGGGATTCTTTTGAATGAGCTACTCTATGAGAATGATCCAAATGAAGCATTGATTCTGGACCGAACATTGCATCCTCAGGGGTGAAAGTATCGAATAACTGAACACGTAGTTCTTCTGCCTCCATCTGATAAAAGCAGACATAGGACACAAAAAATCATTAACACCTCATGAATCAAAAAAGTATACAGGTGGAAATTTCAACCCATTTTCTAACGAATGTGTCGATTTGACTTGTGCTTAAACTCTAACAGGGAGAAACAGATCAAAATTCGACCTAAGCATGATATCAATATTAATGCATGCAACTTTTGTACATTGCTTTACTAAAAACTATGATTCTGATTGTTATAAAAGAGTTTTTTGCTATCATAATCAACATAGTAATTATTTATATATAGCTGGGGTCAGACATAAGATATCACGGATAAACAAAACTGGAACCCGTTTTGATACTCATCCCGCCGATACGGCCACCTCTAATAAAGAACAATATGGGTGATCCATCAGAAGTATACCTCGGTTATGCTAGATAACTTCTGGACTAAAATATCAATAATTATCTCGTAAGACTTGGACATCTTGCTTTGCAACTTAGCAAGTAAACCCTTCGCCGCCTGATTATCATGATCAGAACAATATTCTTTTACATCTGCCTGAGGTTTCATATAAACTTGGAAGTCGTCACTGATACTCAGGTAGTTATCAACCTAGAATGAAAATGATCATCGGCAAAACTTAAAATAAAAAAAATACCGATTTTCCTACAAGTAATAAGTGGTTATAGTGCAAACTTACACCCGATTTAAGCATCGGCTTGAGTACATCAACAATATCATGAATTTGATACATCTTGGCTGCAAACATCAGCATTGCTGTTGATAATGTAACAAGCGATCTTTGGTGTGCCGGGTATAACATTCCTAACCAATAGCAAAATCAAGTAAGTTCCACAATCTTTTTTACCAAGTGTATAATTTCTCCAAACTCAATGTCTCAAACACAGTTTAATATACCATTGCCATGATCCAACGCCAACTTCAAAAGGGATAGTGGAAGTTGGAAGATGCGGACTACAAGATTGTCATTGGGATTCTGCGTACGTAAAAAAAAAGGCAATAACAAGTCAAATGAGATATTGCATTATATAAAGCAAGTAAAATATATATGCCACCTCACCTTAAGCCTCAAAGAAATGAGTGTTAAGCAGAAAGAATAAGCTAAAGCTTCAATATTTGGAAGAATGTTATCAGGAAGGTTCGCTTGTATCCAGAAGGCTGACAATAATTGAATTATTTGATCCTCACTAAACTTCATAACAGATGGTTCCTGTCACAACCATAGAAAAATAATATTTAATTCTTGTTATTTTGTGCTAAGATAACTGTTGCAGTTTCCACGGGACAGCCAAGAAAGATATGTGTATGTCTGATATGTAGAGGTGGCAATTATTGACCCATGTATTTATGAATGGGTCGATTTGGGTTTCTTTTCAACTAAACGGCCCCAAATCAGTTGGCTAAAATGAGAACATTTTAAATGGATAGAAACTACTCAAACGGGTTAAGAGCCCCAAAATCTGTTTTGATGCATACAACCTCGTTTCTACTCAAAAATCTAAATTACTATCATACTAGTATTGATTTTTCAGCCATTATTGCGACTTTAAATATTCCATAAAAAAATATTTATAGCCAAAGAAGTGTTTGTTGGTCAACATGGTCAGGTTAGTGCTAGATGTGACTCGTTCTAACCATAGCCTGCTTTGACCCTTCACACAACCAATCCCACTCAACCTGTCCATCCATCTCGCCACCTTTACTAAAATGTAAAACAAGACGACAGGTGCTTACTGCATTAGACAGTGCTATTTCTCCAGTAGTGATGGAACTTAATTTCTGAAAATTGGGGGACTTCTTTTGGCCCCACACATTCTTCTTTTCTGCCTCAGCATTTTCTTTTCCCATGAAACCATCCTGAATACAAACTTCACTTTCGACTCCTGTCCCATCTTTTTCCTTCTGAAGCTTGTTAAGCAAACATGTAACCGAGGCAAACACAGATGCACTATCAGAACTCCATCTCCTTGTACGGTTAGAAGCATCACGTCTCAAATGGTTTGAATTTGGGATGAGAAGAACAGAAAAGATTTGATGTCCACTCAAACGTATCTCAACATCTGGATGCAACATTAATTTCAAAAGTTGAAGAAGAAGACCTCGGGAAACACCTGGCATAACAAGGTTAAGAGAACTAGCATTAACTTTTCTATAACTAAAGTTCCGCAACTAGTTGATAATTATTGGACATTTACCTGTTGTTTATTAAAGGAGACGGACGCTACAACGATCATGTGGGCAAGAATAATCATCGATCCAGTGATTGCCCTGGCAACGACGCCACTAGAAGGCAGATTCTCAAGTGTTGTTGACATGACATCGAACAGAGGCCGTGCATCAGCAATCTAACAAAAAAATCATAAAAAAATAGAAAATTCAGAAATTCAGAATCATAAATAAAAGAAGAATACCCGTTAAATTTATTGAAGATAGTCATACCCCTTTGGCTATTTCAAGCAAGCAGTCTTCTATTGATGATTGGAGTGAGGTATTTAAGCTCGACTCAGGTTCACCAACGGATTCAGCTGTTGCTTGCAGGCTTTTCCTCAAATGTCTGCATAGATCACTGACATAGCCAATATCTTTGAATGCAACTTCAGACCTAACTTGTCGGGCCAAAGCAGTAGTAGTCTGTATGACATATGATTTCAGTTCAGGATCATGTGAAATGTTTTTGTGGTCCAAATGGTGAACAACTGAAGCCAATATCAACTGCTGGTTATCTGAAACAAGAACAAACAGATCACTAATGAACCATGTAACAACACCATTTACATATTTCAAAGTATTATAATAAAATACCTGGGCTCTCAACAAAGTATGCCATATCAGAAAGAACAATCAAGCCTAAACCATTCGGAGGAACCCACTGTCTGTTCGTATCAAAATAGATAAACAATGGGTCCAATATTCGACGCATTGTTGTACTTTCCTTGGCAAGTTCTACCATTCTCTGAATGCAAATTTGAGCCCAAACTTTCGTGACTCGGCTTCTTCTCTGTATTGATAGAAAAAATTAATAAAATACTTTCGATTCACGAATGTTACAGACGTACAAGCTTTCATTTAATAATGAATGACGGTAACCTAGTCAAAAGGGTAGGGTCTTTCTTTTCTGCTTGTGGTTTGACAGTCATGTAGCTAGAATCATTTTCAATGATTGCCCCTTGCTTCACTCCTGACGACTTCATCCACCCAATTATGATGTGCTTCCCTCGCTCATCATCTTGTTCGGTGTTTGTATTTCGCTCATAGTTAACCAAAATAACATTTACCATCTGCAGTTCCAAAGTTGACGATAAACTATTATCTATCATTTACAATCTGCAGTTCCAAAGTTGAAAATAAATAAATTATGACGTAAATTAACAGACCTCATCAAAGTCAGCAAACATATGAGAGAACTCGGCCATAAACCAAATCTGCATAAACAGTGAAACGAAAGTTTATCTATAACCAAAGAAAAAGCAATTTCATCTTGATTTATAACCTTAAGGTTGTAAACCATATCACATTTGTTTATCACTTACCATGGCTGAAAGGCATTGCAAGCTTGCTGCCCTTAAATGTGTTTTTTCATCTTCCTCCTCAGGTTTACGGGCTAGCATACAAACCTTTTGAACTAAATTTTCAAGATTATATGAGTAAGTACCATCCACCTGCGACAAACATGTCTAAAGTAAGAGAACATATAACAGTAGCAAAACTCGTTACAACAAAACCTAATGTAGTCATGAAAGTGTGCATATGACCGACGGGTTGTTAAACTTTCTATACCTAAGACTTTTTGGAAATCATATAATCACAAGTTCACAACTATGACCTGTGATTCCGCGAAGTTAAATAAATATATTTAAAATGGAAAATTCACCTGACTATAGATGAATTTTGTAAGCGTTTGACAACCAATTATCTGGACCGTGTCTCTTTTAGAATCATCCAAAAGTTCAACAGAAACATTTAGCAGGTTGACGGCAAAATATGCCCTGAAAATTTAACATAACACCGTGATTTCAACTACCAACTAGATGTAGTTATAACTTGCTCAATATATAAATCGAATGAAAAAGTATAAGGAACTTACATTTGCTCTCTGCACATGCAAATCAACTTGCTATATACCTCTGTTATAACATTAACCAGATAAAGATGATCCAACCGCAATTCCTTGTAGCATCTGTCTTCAAGATACTTTGCAATCTATATGAAACAATTAGTTCTTAATGATATGTTCACGGTGGATTTTCATGTCATTAACTCATTAACTGAGACGATAAGAAAAGATAATGTTCACTCACTTTGGGGATACGGAAAGGGTTTTTAGCAGCATATTCACACAGTTTTACAATTTTCCGATCGTTTGGAGAATCATCCTGCACCAACAGTAGAGCTTCACTTGCTTAGATATTTAATGTTAGGAATTTATTCATAAAACCATGATTTAAATGTCTTCTAAGAATCAAAAAGAATGTTTTCAAGTCACTTAAGGGGGGCCGTTTGGCATTTCATTTTAGAAGTGCTTATCTGATTAATTGTGCTTTCAAGCCACAACTGATCATTCTTCTAATGTTTGGGTATAGCACTCGTTCTGAATTACCTAACTATCTAGCTAACAAATACTCAATTTACTTTAAACGCCGTTTGCCAAACACTCTTTTAGATCATTGTTTTTTACAGGTATTTCAGAACCAAAAAGGATTTCTCAAATAAACTAGGGACATTTGGCATTACGTTTGAAACTGATTACACACTTTTCCATTTAAAACACAAACAATCAAATTCTATTATTTGGGTATAGCTAAACAAACAAATATGCATATACTACTAACAGCTGATTTTGGAAAGACTTCAGCAAGTAGCTTCTTGTATCTCTTCACAGGTTGTCTAGAACGTGATCTCAAAGAAGGACAGCAAACACACATATTTACACATGCTGGAAATATCTTCCTTGACATTACACCCATTTTTCCTGCACAGTTTAACCACAAACAAAAAAAAAATGTCAAAATCAAAAGCCATTAACTTATACCCAACACATCCCAAAAAACACAAAATTACAAGAAACTCGTAATATAGCATAAAAAAGTTATAAATTTGCATCAAAAACAAGAAGATTTAACAAAATGAAGCATACCCAAATGAGCAATTAGTACCGAAACAAAGTCAAAATTTAGGCAATGTCCCAAAAACCTAGTTATTAACTAACAAAACCTAATACAAACAAAACTTAAAGAAGCACATAATATAGCATTCAACATGCATCAACAACTTAACTTTCTTGACAAGCCCACAACTTTTTATACTAAACTTGAAAAAATAAATGAATAACACCATAAAAAAAAATAAAAAATGTAGCATAATAAAGTTATATACATATGATCCCTAATATGTAAATTGAAGCAAACCAAAATGAGCAAATAAAGTATTTAACTTACTCATAAACCCAATAATTAACTAAAACCCATAATGTAGCATAATAAAGTGCTAAACTTGCATCAAATTTGTACAAGTTGAAGCAAACCCACAAATTATTTATACTTGATTTTATACAAAAACAAGTAACTTTGACAAAATTAAAACAAAGCAAGTGAGAAACAATTAACCTTTACACACAGGGAGTGAAGCAGATCTATGTGTGTGAAATTATTGGGGTTTTAGAAGAATAAAAAAAATACTACGTATAATATTTGAAATTGAATGAGTATTTGTGTGTTTGTTGGTCACGTGGGTGCGACAGAGAGAAGCTTTTGTCAGATTCCTAGGAGACCGGGAAAACACCAATTAAGACTTTTTTTTTTTTTTTTGCTTTTCACTTTCTATGTACTTTTTTTTAAATTTCACTTTTTATGTTTATCTCTTTTCAACTTATATGATTTGAAATTCTATGAGGCTGCCCCAGTAAGGGCACTTAATCCCTTCCATTTTTTCTGTCACGTCAGCTTTCTTTCTTTAACGACTTTCAGGCGATTGGGTGTCTTAGTAACATGACCTAAACTATAAAAAACATACCCCACAAAAATACATTTTATATTTAATATATACAAACACAAAACCAAAGTGTAGTCGATCGTGTATGCGACCCATATCTATAAAAAAAATGTGGGATTGATTATTCCCCACAGTAAGGGGATCGAGTGTGAATCGATCTTCTCAATCGATCGAAACCCCTTCCAAATCGCATCAAAAAGTACAAATTTCATGATATTATTTTTGGAATTTTATGCATGATTGTGCTTTCATTTTCAAAAAATGATAGTAGAAATTTAGGCGATAGTTTACGAAAGTAAAGAGGCGAATCGATCTTTGGTATGTAGGTATAGATATGAATCTATGGATTTGAATGTCATAAAAGATATTTGGTATTAGTAGGCGTTTGGTATGGGTATGTGTCTATGGATTTGAATGTCGAAGATATTTGGTATTCGTAGGATTGTGACGTTAGATTTGGGGGTCGGCTCGTTACCTTGTCTTAAGACAAAGAACTATACTATTACGTGCGAGATGAAACCAAGATTTTTGTTCTTAAAAAAGGGCTGAACTTTTTTATAAATTTATTTGATTACATATTGTCGTGTTATAGTGTTATAAATAGCATCGCCTTATAATGCGGAAGAGAAACAAACTAATGATTGTAGCAAGAAAAATCCCGGTAGTGTCGGCTTGTCTCGAGTTTAATGTCGTATTAACAAATGTATATTTTTCTTAATAAGTAAAACGTATTAAACTTAAATAACGATGGCATATATTGTTTATCGTGCAACACTTGCAAATTTATAAACCACACAACAAAAACACTCAAACTAAAAACATTTTATTTCAAAGCACTTAACTTCTACAAATTTAGATAATAGAAAAAGACAATAGTGAAAAATAACTAAATAATGAGAAACAAAAAGAAAATCAAAAAAACCTTTTACCACAAATATACACTCCCACGGCCCCACGTGAACATCATATATCTCACAGCCACACATGTCATTTTTGTCTTATCCCTTTTCTGAAACAAGAATCATCTTCTTTATCACATCTCCGGTGGCAACTTCCGGCCATTTTCTCTTTTACGGTAAACTACAACAAAATAACCAAAATATTTACATAGCTACATACTACAGGTAGTGGGCTATTAGGGGGGCCGAGCACCCTCCTCCCCCTCCCACTGGCTCCGTCTCTGTCTATGAAGATACCCTTGAGAAATGGGTATCTACATACAGGTTTAATTTTAGAGGTATCTGTAAACCTCTTCATATTTTGATCTATAATATAGTAAAGTTTAAGGGGCCCATCACATATGTCATTTTCATTGTCAGAATGTTTGAATCAATTCAATACTCAAACATATTTTATTAATTTTGAGGGGTCCATCAACAATAATTTATGGTTTTTTTAGTTTATAAATTTTGATATTCAAACCCACATTATATAAAACAAATAACACTTTTGAAATAATTATACTCATTTCTATTACTCTTCATTCTCAAACATATACCTATAGTGATTCCATCAAGCATACCAAACGCACCCTAAGTGGTTTGAAGGTATTACTAAATTAGTCACCTAATTGATATTAAAGGTTTATGTGAACTTTTTCATTAAGAAGAAATAAAAGTTTAAGCTCATTCATTAAGTGAAAAATAAACACCTTTAAGAACTAATGGAGCATTAGTTCAATGGTTAGAGCGCTTGTGCTTGAGTTAATTGACCCATGTTCAAGTCTCATCATTGGCATTTGCTTCATATAGGTACCCCACCTCCGCAAAACCTATGGGTACACTGGACTTTGTAGAATAAGAGCTCAGGGGTCCAAGTCTTGGCTCGTGCTCACTCCAGTTGGTGCCCCACTAGGCCAAAAGAGTTGTCAGAGCTATTCTTTGTGGGGTGGACAATGGCTGGTGCCAAAAGGCACCCGGTTTCAGGGTGTTCCCGCCAATCTACACTTTTTTTTGTGGAATAAACACCCTTAAGATATGTGGTAAATGACTCTTAATTCAGCGTTATGTCAGTTGTTTTTTTCTCAACTAACATCATCACTAACAAAGTATAATAACAAAACCAATATCAGCACCCAAATATACCCCACAAAATGCAATCTCTCTCAGCACACAACTCGGTCTTCTAATCGACTGAGATCTCCTAAAAACCATAAACAACGCATCGGTTGGGAGTGTTGGTTATAAGGAAGACGCGTCTTATAAGGTTAAGAACGCGTTGTTCAAACCCTTATTACCAGCAATCTAATATGGTGATATAATAATGTGAAACTCGCCAAATTTAACTATATCAGCAAAATACCCCAAATTTTAATGATATAATATTGAATCGAGAAGTTATACTTATGCATTACGTATCATTGAGGATGTCAAGGAAAGATAATTGTTTACTCTACACAACGTATGTTATCAACTACATTAAAATGAAATATATTTAGTATTGTACTCTTTTGTCTCACAAATTTTTTTCCATTAACATATTATCTATACTATATATAAAGGAAAGGTGGGGGATCGGTTAGAAAGTGAGTCTATTTTAAAAAGTCTAAAAAGTGTCCCTATAGCGACACGTGTCCCCTGATACGCGTACAACGCGTGTTCGGGGTCAAAGGAACTTCCTTTTCGTCGAGCAAGTTTTTCAACACCCTAGGCAGTGAACCTAATCGTTGTAGTGTAGTATTAGGGTAAGCCTCGGGAATTGATATCGTTCTCTAGGGGAATAGGAATGCTAGTGAGAAGTTAATACGCTAAGGTTGGAGTTGAGGAAGATTATTTTTTATCTTTTTATATTTTTTTAGGAAATTAAAAGGTACAAATCTAGGGGTATTGGATTTGGGGGGGGGGGGTTGGTATTTCTACCGATTACTCTAATTATCTAATCTAATGTGAGTGTAGTCTATGTCTATTGTTGTGTGCTCTTATGATGATTAAAAATATGTTTACTTAGATGATATTACTCTCTAGTTATCTCCTATTGATGGTTGAATTGTCACGTCCTTATTCTTAACGCGTTGTGTTTTCTAAGGTCGTAGGGTGTGCTTTTATCCCTAACTCTTTGAATCTACCTAAGGTTAATGACTACGAAATCTCTAGGATTCATAAACTTAACACTAAGGTTATCTTTGGATATTTAGCCTACAATTTCACTAGTAACTATAAGCTAAGGTTCAACAAAGATTAATCAAGCATTAAAAACACAACGATGACTTTAAGCACTCTTAAGCCAATTAAAATTAAGATAAGAGACAACCAATCAATATTCAATACCTAGGTTTCATAGATCTAAGAAAACACACAAATAAATTAGCCGGACATGAAAAACATGCAAGCATACACACAAACAATTGAAGACATAATCGAATCAATGAAGTAAATCACTTATCTTGTTATAAAATAGGTGTGGAACCCTAAGATATCGCCTAAGACAAATTATTTTCGGTTTAGGTTTTACTCCACAAAACTACCTCTCTAAAATAATCGAAAATTCAATTTATATATATAGTTACAATATGCATCACACTCTTTAATTGCGACGCCGTGGTCACCGCCATTAGGGTTTCGCCTTGGCCACGTCAACTCGTGACGGCGCCACCTTATGCTCGTGGACGCCGGCTTCAACCTCCGACATCGGGATCAAATCTATGCCGCCCGAGTTGTGACGCCTACTCTTTTAAAACATGATGTCGCCACTTGTAAAATAGCAATTTCTCCATGAGTCGTCTCAGGTGTGTCGCGACGGCGTCGCAATTAAGCCGTGACGTCGTCCCCTTCAATTCCAGCAACTTGAGTGTCTCGATTCTTGAATTTGGCCTTTTTCTTCGTATATTCGCGCCTTTTCGTCCGAATAAGTGTCATTCCAGCAATTTTCCTTCAAGAGACCTAAAAAGTGAAAAGGAACGAAATTAAGTAGTAACGGATACAAAAGTGATCAATTAAGGGCTTAGTGTACCTTTTAAATCCTTATCATCCCCATTACTTTTTCATTTAAGGGCATTTTCGTAATCTTACCCCCACATCTTTTTACCCCTTCTTTCTCGTATTTTCTTTCTATTTTCCCTCTTTCTATATTGATATCTGGGTTTCTCTGAATAATCTTCATTTCTTTCTTATTTTTATCTTATATATAAACGTTTTTGCACAATGATTTCCATTTGATTCATTCATTCAATTTCACATTCTTCACATTCTTTCACTTATTTATTTTTTGCAAAATTAGGTTTTTTGCTTATCGTTTCATTTTTTGTTCATCAAATCGTGTTCGTTGCTCAAATCGTTTATAAATTTAGGGTTTTTACCCGTTCAATCGGTTATCGGATATAAATTTGGTGTTTTTAACTGTTCAGTCGGTTAATTGGATCAAATTTAGGGTTCTTAACCTTACAATCGGGTATTGGATCAAATTTTGGGGGTTTTAGCTGTGAAATTTGGTGTTAATGGCGATTGATGATCTTCAGGTGTTTAATCAAGGTATTTTTGATAATTTCTATTTCATTTTTTTAATTTTTATGTTTGATGCACATTTTAGCAGTAATTTCATGATTATGTTAGTTTTTTTTATGTTTATTTGATGTCATCAGTTAAACTAATAAAGTGAATGAAAATGATGTTAGATTTTTTATGTTAATTTTATGTTCATCAGTTAATTTAATGATCATGTTAGATTTTTTATGTTAACTTGACGTTCATCAATTTTATGAATTTTTATTATATGATTTATCTTTGACAAACCGCTTTCATGAAAACTAATGAATTAGTGATTATGTTAGATTAGATTTTTGATGTTAACTTGGTGTTCATCAATTTATGCATTTTTTTATATGATTTATACTGATGAACTGAGTGAAAACCATTCTGTTAGTTCATTTGTTTTATATTATTGATGAACAACTTTGTAAATTAAACTGACGAACTTAATAAAAATTATCAGTTTTTTTTATGATGAATAACTCTGTAAAATTCATAAGGTTGAGTTAATGGCAAAGGCATGCTGATGTTCCTATACCTCAAAAGATGAATAAATGAGACAATATTGTTATCAACAAAATATAGCAAAGATCATAAACTATAAATAGAGTTTTTTAGGCTATATTTGTATTAACAATCTTTGTGATAACCGATAGCAGATGTATTGACTCGGTTTCTGTCCTAAGTGTATGGAGGGCTCATTTCTTTCTATCTTTTTGATGAGTGCTTATTCACTCATCGTTTTACCCGCCTAAGACCACAAAATGACCAAAACACCCAAATATGATCAAAATATGTTAAAATATCCTGAGTGTGTTTTGTGTCTGCAGTACAAAATGATTGAAAACAGAGCAAAACGGACAAAATCGAGCCAAAATCGAAAAGTCTTGAGGCCGGGTGTCGGATGTGATTTTCACGATCGTTGATCAATTGAAGACCCGGACGCTTTTTGGAGTGAGAGGGAAAACAAACCTTAAAACCTAACCCAAAACCAAAATCACCATTTTACCCATCCCCGATACCCAAATGACTAAAATTCCTTTTAAACCCAAAATCCAAATAAATACCATTTCAACACAAAACCAACTTTGTAAAAACTATTTTTCCTAAAACAATTTTAGTTTTCAAAAAAAAAAAAAAAAAAAAAAAAACCACACTCAACCACCATTTTCCCCTTTTCTCCTTTTTTCCTGCTTCTCTCGATTCCACACTCAACCCCATTACCCAATCCTTCACCATTTTCCCTCCTCTCCTAGGTCCACAACACCACAAGCTCACTCTCTCACACAAGTAGCACAAGATAATCGCATAAAAGATGGAAGACTTTTTTTTAGTTTTCTAGTATAAATAGGCATTTGGTGTGATTGTAGAATTTGTCTAGAATTTTATTGTTCTAGTCCCATTTTTTATTCTACTGTCATTTGCTTTTATTGTACCCTTTTTATTTTCCAAGCAATTTAAATTCAGTTTTATTTCAATTTGGTTTATGCCGTTTCAATGTTCCAAGATTTTTATCCTGTCTCATTTAATTGTTAGTGTTTAGAAGTCATCAGTGTTTGTTAAAGGTGTTTGAACCAGTTTGAGTTTGTTGTGTTGATGCAAAGTTAAACTTTCCTTGATTCAAATCCCCATCAGTTACTTTTACCACCCATAGTAGTGTTTGGATTGGAAATGTTCTTGGGTCAAAACCCATTTCAACCCATTTTGGATTCCTAGAATAGGTTTGTATAAGTCAATGTTTTCTTAGTATAGTTGTTTTAATTGGTTAATCTAGTTTTAGAATGATTTCAAAATAAAATAAAGTTTCAGATCACATTCCTAGAGTGATTTTCTGCTTTTTTAAGCTAATTTAAGTTATTTTTAGGTGCTATAAAAATTTTAAAATTAAAAACAGTAATTTCATTAGCTTATCTAGCTTTTCTCAAAAGGAAAAAATTCAAAAAAATGTTTTGATTAGGCTGTTTGAGCATCAAAGTTGGAAGTTTAGTGTTTTTCTGCCCTGTCACAATAGCAAACAGCAGACCTGTGCATTTCTTTTAAGTGCTTATTAGGTTTCAACTCTAGCTTATTCAGATCTTGTAGATACTAATTAGTGTTGTTAGTTTAGGATTAGTGACCTTAGTGCTTATTAGAAGCTTATCTAAATTTTTTGCATTGCCTATTTGCCATTTAATTAGTTTAGATTCCCTTTATAGCCAATCGCTTATCCCTTTGTCATTCGGTTTTACCCTTTTGTAGTTGGCTTATTTTTACTCTAAATTGCTTATCCATCATTTATTTTGCTTACTCAATGCTTTTCATGCTCATTTCTTTGCTTAAAAAGTGTTAAAGTGGTGTTTGTTTCAGGTTTGTCCCAAACAAAATTCTTTAGTTAGTATTAAGTTTCCTTTTACTTATTTATCCTTCTAATGTTTTAAGCCTCGTGGATTTGTTAGATTAGAGTTTGTAAAAAATAGGTAAAAGACCATGGGATTCAGAGCTAAAAGAAAAGAACAAAAAATAAGTGAAAAAAAAGAAGAGGATGGGATTCGAACACTAGACTCAGGCTGCCTCGCCGCATACCCACCACACACCCAACACTCTCAACCAACTCGAACTAGGGACTTTTTCTTGTTTTATTTTACACCATTTATTATTTAACTAACCTTTCAAATTCATAGCTTATTTACTTATTCGCTTTTAACAAATTGATTTCCAAAAGCAAAGGTAGGTTTTATAATTTTCTTAGATTTAGTATCATGTAAAGTAGTTTTCATAAAATTTTCGATTTTCCAAAATAGTTTAGTATTTTTATCATTTAATTAGATTAAAACCGCTTTTAATTCGTAATAAATGATTTAAAACTCAAAAATTCTTGATTTTTTCTAAAATCATTTTAGTCATGTAGCATGTAGGAAAATTAGTTTTGCACTGTAGGACTTAAATTGCATATTTTCACTTTCTGGGCCCGTGAGTTCCTGCTTTTCACGCTTTTGCATTTTAGCACCCTAGGATGTAATTTAGCGTTGTTTTATTGTTTCTTAGGCTTAGTCGTAGTTTATTTAGTATTTTCTTTGTGTTTACATGCTTTATTTTCATTTCCGCTCTTTATTTTGTAGAATACGAATCACAATTCCAAAATTGCTTAACCAATTCAAGTCCTAATCACGAAACTCAACGACACCACAATTTCACACCTCGTTGGGACACGACCCGGGAAATCATCTTCTCGGTATCACTTTAATCACATTCGTGAGGTTTGGCACGTTAACCCTTTTCCTAAAAGGTTGATTTGCCGAATCTCGCGTTAATTTGATATTTTGATATTGTGTTTATTTTTACCACTCATAACGATCGAATCACTTTTTCATAACTTTTCTCTTTTATTCTTAAACCTCTTTTTTCTCCTTATCTCACTTTACTCCTTTTTTCATTCATACATAAGGACTTATAATTTTATTCTATTGGAATTATCCCTGGGTAGATCCCTCCGGTTATGGTTGGATCATGGAACATAAACCTATCCGTAACCACCTTGTATCTTCATGATTATTATTGGTTGGATCAGTGAAGACCATGTAGCCATAAAACCTTTGCAAAATCACTCAAAGTGTTCATGACATAAAAAAATACGTTTTGATAACACTTAACTTTTCAGAAATAGTCCCCCTCTACATGTGCTTATATGTTTTTGAAATAAATCAGCATATTGAGGAAGAGTGTGCACTTATGAATTGATCGACTCTTAATAGACGAGACCTTTGCGAGATAAGTTTATATTACTAGAAAAAAAGATCCATCATCAGCTTTTAGGTGTTGACTAGCTCTAATAACCAACTTGAAATTATTTTCCGTCCAGGTACAAGTCTATAGAGAGCTTCTCGAGATGGTACATTCAGCATATGTACTTATGAAATGATAAACCTACGTAGACAAGTCTTTTGCAAGACATGTTTACGTCGCTAGTTAAAGGGATGCATTGTTAGCTTGTAAGTGACAACTAGCCCTAGTAACCAACTTGAAATTATTACCCATCTAGGAACAAGTCTTTTAGTGTTTTCTTCCCGCCTTATTTGTTTTACTTCGAGTCAAGCTCTTTGAGATAAAGTAATGATAATATTTTAATCACATTTTCTCCCTCAAAAATAGCATATTCGTGGTATTTTTTATACCAATTGATTAAAATCATTGTTTTGGATAGCTTAGCGAGAGAAATGTTTTGCATGAATATGTGAAACATTTTGTTTTGAATATTCACCCTCAAAACTTAGTTAGGTTTTGAGATCCTGTAAACTTTATTAAAAGTTTAGAAGGACTGAGTCTTCTTGAAGCAAAATTTTGAATGATTTTAAAAAACAAATTCTGAAAAATTCATGAATAAGCTTTTCTTTAAGGTTTATAAGAAACAAAGACTTTTCTTTGTTTTGGAGAGGAATGTCACACTGAGAAATTGATTTGTTCCAAAAGAAATACAAGTGGTTAAGTTTGTATCCCGGAGCGTTTCCCAACTAAGGATGAATGGAGTTTTTGAATAAAGTCGCGTTTACGTGAATTTGAATAGTAAAAATGGTGATAAATTGGGTTTTTACACTAAAATTGATAAACATAAGCTAAAAACAACTTAATAAGCATCTAAAACAATAATACAGAGCAATTGGGGCTAAAACGCAAAGAAAACCTGTAACGCGAAATCTCTGCTAATCCCGAGCTTTAAAATGAAAATGAGAAATAATGACCCTAGAAACGCAAAACTCTTTTTCCTACGCATGAAATGACAAAAGAAAATTTTAGTAAAATGCTAGCTATTTTTTTACTTTTATTTATTTATTATGAATTAAAAACTAAAATTTAGAAAATTAATTATTAAAAATATCAAATGAATCGAAAATACCAAAATTCGTGGAAAATAAATTTTTAACACCGAATAAGAGAAAATAAAATTCGTGGTAGCTTATACAAATAAGGTGGAAAGAGCTTATTAAAGGTCAGGAGGAAAAGTCGATTATGTACTTATATAATATATGTGTGCCCCTAGGGACTTATATATGTGTGCCGCTAGGAACTGTAAGTCCCTAGGGCGCAGATGATGTGTGGTATGTGTGTTAAGGTTGTGACTGAGGAGACCAGGGTTCGACCCTGGTTTTGCTCTTTTTTGTTTTTGTTTTTGTTTTTGTTTTTTTTTTAAATCTTTTGAAACAAGCTTGAAGAAGCTTGTATAAACTTAAAATATATTTGAAAACAAAGGTTTAAGCCAGAATAAGCAAGATAAAAGGCATAAACAAACTTAAACTTAAGTTGAAATAAGGAAAAGCTTTTGATGCTAACTTCTAGAGACTATAAGGACAATAAGCTACCTAAAACTATTATTAAGCTACCAAAGACCTAAAGCTATTATTAAGCTACCAAAGACCTAAAGCTATATCAATTATCAAACTTAAGTTAAAAAATAAACAAATCAATCACCAATAAGCTGAAAACAAAATAAGCTCTTAGAAATCTCTTAGTACATAACAGCCTGGATGGCTTAGTTTGAGCCTTTGCACAAGCTTGTAACCAAAAAGCTAGAAGCTCAACTTAACTGAGAAACCAACATTAGCCACCAAAGAGCTTGTTTACCAAATTTTATAACAAAAGGAGCTCTTATGAGCTTTTGCAAGCTTTTGAACAAGGAGGATCGACCGAGACATAATTATGCACCAACACATATATTGAAAATCTTTGTAACACACAATCTTTGAACACAATTTTAAGCTATCTAATGTAAACCAATATCAAATTAAACCGAGAATGATAAAGCATGACCACTCAAAATCATATTAATCCAATTGTTACTCTTGTAGTACTTAAAACAAGATGTCGATAGATCCGATAAAAGCGCTTCAAAGATCGCTGGTTTATCTGATCTGTTTTGAAAACTAGAATAAACTGCAAATCTGATTGTGACTATTTGAGACAGAAGGTATTTATGCACTATAAACTATTTTAGACACTGAACTAAGACCAAAACTTAAAGTCAACAAGGGCTTATGAAGTTAAACTTCACAATCTGTCTTCACGGATTGTGTAGTCTCCAAATTAACTTTAGAAGACAAACAAAATGATTCAAACTTGAATTAAAATGATGAAATTGACCTTTAAAAATCCTTTTAAACTAACTCACAACTGAAAATGTAACATTCATTTAACCAAAATTATTTTTAGACCTTATTTAAACCTTGTGCCAAACACTCCTCTTGGAGTATGTTTTGGTTATTTAGAGAAGAATCTCGAATTGTTGGATCGATATACTCGACCAAACTAACTATGTAGCTTGTAAGGGTTTAGCAACCTTGGATAAATCCTAAATTACTAACAATGAAACAACGATATAACTCTATTAAGTATGCGGAAACTACTTCAATAAAGCTAAGAAGAATAACTTTAAACTTCAACGATTATATTAAAACTTTGAACCTGCTTGATACATAGATTCACTAACAACCCTAATAACTCTAATATCGTACTTGCATGTAAGCCGTATCTCTAATATTCTCTAATTTTGCGTTTCTCTAATGCCAATCTAGGGGTCCTTTTATAGGCATAAGGAGTACCCTAGTCGGTTTACAATTACAATCCTTGTACGACAAGTAATACTAATTCTAATCTAAGAATATTCTAGAATTACATAGTAATCCTTAAACGATTTTGCATAGCAGTCCTTTAGCCTTTGCAGTACTTTGACACGAGCAGTACTTTGACTTTCATTAAGCAATACTTTGACTTTCTTCAGTACTTTGACTTTCTTCAGTACTTTGGCTTTATATCCCAACAATCCTCCCATAACTTGAATTCTACTTGCTTGATTTCAAGTTCCTTTGTATCTTTAACTTTAACATCTTTGTTTTCAAGGAAAGATTGTGTCTTTATCTTGATTTGTCTTGTACTCTCGTGCTTGTATTATTATCATCAAAGTAGTCTTTATAAGCAATCCTTTTCAAGCAATCATTATCAAGAACCTTCATCTTTTCGACTTCTCAAGAACATATGGCAAATTGTACATCGATCATAAAGTTTCATACTATTCTCATCACTTCCGGTGTGTAAACTCCTGTGAGAGGTGAATCATTGAAAATTTAATGGATTTTGATGTCTCTTTACCAAAGCCATTAACTCTGGAGTAGCCAATGTTTAGGTGTGTAAAACCATGGTACATTGATAACCATATGATTTTTAGCAAATCATTAACTATCAACGGATTTGTTAAGTCTTTACCAAAAGCCGTACCCTTTTGGACTAGTTAGTTCTTACTACCATGGTGAACTAATTACCATAGAAATGGTTTTTCCACAGCCTTTACCATAAGCCATTTTTCTTGTGGGCTAGCCAACTCTTCACTATTACAGATATGGTGAGTTAATTACCATACAACTTATTGGCAAGTTGTCAACCATCCAACGGATTTGAGATATCTTTACCAGAGCCGTTTGCTCATGGATTAGCCAGTCCTTTTGTAAAGCACTTTCACCAAGTGAAACCATCTCAAAAACCATTTGTTGCTTTTAACTTGTGCTTCAAAAATATTTTGCACTTTACAAAAATTGCTTATTTATTTTCATTAAAAGACTTTTACTGGTTTTAAGCTGCAAGCAGTACTTTTGATAAAGTCTTGTTTGTCAAAGATAGATTTGAATAAAGTCTTGATTTTTCAAAAATTTATATAATTAAGAACCATACCAGTATTTATGCATCATCATCAGCCATAGTTGTCCATTTGATAAACAATTCAATGACCATAAGAGCTGTTTCATTCTCCTCTTCGACTTCCATACCATGATCTAGCATTCTGATCATAAGATCTCTTGTAAGTGGATATCTTCTTTCTGCTAGCATGTGAATCATGGTCCCATCTTCTAACTCCAAAACATGCACTCCTGATTCTTCAAAGAATCTCCAGCTTGTAATCTCCCAAACTTCTTGGTTGTTCCAGATTGCATCAGTGCTTGTTTCTTCTGTCTCCTAGATAGTTATAAGATCTCCCAGCAAGACTAATCCAACTCCAGTTGATGGAATGTGCTCAAAATATTCTTGCACTAGTTGATATAGGTGAAACATATCTTCTCTATCTATCATATGCAGTATATCCCACAACAGATTAAATACTCTAAAGCTTTCATCTTCTCTATGGAACATAAGATAGTCTCCATCCTTTGATTCTACAACTTCAAATGTAGACATCTTAGACTTCTTTACTGCAACTTCTTTAGACTTAGGATGCTCAAAATCTACAACTCTTAGATAATTCCTCAGCTCATCAACTGTATCTGTTCTCAATTGTATCTTCTTTGATAGTTGTTCATCTTCAGTTGTTCTCTTTCTCTTTAAACTTCTTTTTCTTGCATCCTCATTCTGTTTTTCATCATCAAAAGGAATAATACCAGCCACTTCCTTTTGATAAGCTTCTCTAACAGCATCATATAAGTCTTTCATCTCTATATACTTCAACTTCTGTAATCCAGTATATCCTCTACCCTTTAGATAAGCCATCATAGCATTCCTTTCTTTAGCAATACTTGGTCTTCTTGGTAGAACAAGTTGTTTCTTTGGTATTTCAGCATCTAACTCAGCCTGTAGCTTTCTAGCAGCTTCCTCATTCTTAGCTACCTCAATAGCTCTTAATTCTGCCATAGTAAGCTTCTTCTTTTTCTTTGTTTCTACCAGTTTACCTTTTCCTTTATCTTTAGGATCTAAAGTAGGTTGAGAAGATGATTGCAAGACTTGAGGTTGTTCTTCAACTCCAGGGATACTAACACCTCTTGGTCTTGACATATTCAGCATAATCTGAGCAATGGTCTCATCATCACTAGCAGTATGCTCCTTTTGCTGAATTAGACTAGAAGGACCAGCTTCTTCTTCATGTAAGACTGTTGAAGGACCAGCTTCTTCTTCAAAATTTAAGGTCCTTGGTGTTATAAGCTCTTGCCTAAACGTTCCTTGAAAAGCAGCACCTTGATCACCAGCACTTTGAACATCAGCACCTTGATCACCAGTACTTTGTACACCAGTACCTTGAGGCTCGCTTTGCTTTCAATTTTGCTCACCTTGAGGCTTCATTTCGATCTTTATAAGTTTCAGCATCTGGTTCTTCATAATGTTCAGCATCTTCATTCAAATTCTCTTGATCCAAATTCCTCCCCAATTGGAATGAAGAATGCTTGGGAAACTTCTTGTCCTTAGAGGCCTTCTTAAAGCGCTTACCTCTCTTCTTCTGAGACTTGACCCACAATATGTGATGTTGAACTAATGGCCAGACAAATTTCTTCAATCTTCTAAAGTTGTTGGTCAACCTCATAAGTTGTGCAGCTTGAGCTTCATAATCTTTCTTCAATCTCAATAACTCCCTTGTCAAAGCATAGTTATCCAGAACTGATCCTTCAGAAGCCATATCTCCCTCATCTTCCAGATGTTTGAGACCCATCTGTGGAAGTATAATCATTGGGAGATGATGGTGGGTTGACCTCTGGTTCTGAATCAGCATGCACAATATCTTGCAAAGATGCAGTAGGTTGAGATGCAGTACCTTCATGTAAAGCAGTACGTTGGGAAGCAGTACCTTCCCTTGATTCTGAAGGCGCATGTTCTTCACTTGAGGCTGCTTCATCTCTAACAGCTTGTACGACTTGCATCATGTGAGTAGTTAATGGTGTATCCCTCCCAGAAAACCTGTCACTCTTTCTAGCCATGAAAGTAAATACCTTTGGTGGAAGTACTACAATAGGTAGCAAGCTAGAAGGTTTAGGAACATCCTTGTCGTTTGTTCAAAAGACTTGAACAAATCGAGGGTACATTAGGAATGGTGAACCATTGGAGATGTGAGATAGCATACCATCTAGAATCATTCTTGAAAAGTTAAAGAGGTGATTGGTAGCTAATCCCACTAAAGCGAGGCGATATTTGATCCAAATTGTTCCCATGAAGTACTCTTGGGACTTAAGCAATGAAGCAAAACATGAACTAGATACTTCCATTGTGGACTAAATAAGGGCTTCTTAAAAGTTGTTTCGGTGAGAGACCCTTCATACCCAATATCTCTTAATGTATCCCAAAGCACTTGTTTGTCAAAGCGAATAGCCCTTCTTCATCATCAAACAATAAATCTTCCCTAATGGTGGCTTCATGATTCTAACTATCTTTCCCAACAACCTTAGCCTGAATATAGGAGTCATCATCTTGCATATGAGATCTAGCAGTTCCCAAAATTGGTGAAGCCAGGGTTCAATGATGTCAGGTTTGACCAAAAGAGCATAATTGATTGATGATCCAGTGAGGAAATCAATTATGTCATGAAAAGCGACATTGGACGGTGTCTTGTCTAAGTTAGCAACCATGTTGTGCTTACTAACAGTGTTACGATTAGCCATTGCTTGTTTGATATAAGAATTGATGAAACGACAAAGGTGAATATGATGAGAAAAGTGAGAGATGGATGGATAAGTATAAAGATGAGAGGGAAAATCGGAGGGTAGTTATTTATAGGTAAGATTTAAAAAATCAAAGCCCAATTAATAAAGTTACCGTTGTTTGAATTTTACCCCATCTTTTGACCGTTGGAACAGTACGTTGACAAGACTGCAGTGCTTTCCACGTAAGCAGTACTTTCAAAGCAGTACTTTCAGAGCAGTACTTTCAGATAAACTCTAAGCAGTACTTTCCATCCTTTTCTTCACTATGGCAAAAACATCAAAAAGCATTGTATTGCCTCCCCTTAAACAATGCATGAGACTAACTAACTAACTAATAAGTCCTCCCCTTAATTGTAGCTTAATAGTTAATCATACCAATACTCACCACTAAATGATTGAATCTTGAAACATCAAATCCCTTTGTGAGTAGATCAGCTACATTATCATCTGTGTGGACCTTGACAACATTAATGAGCCTATGCTCATAACAATCTCGAATAAAGTGATGCCTAATCGAATATGCTTGGTCTTGGAGTGATAAACAGGATTCTTCACAATGCAAATTGTACTCTCATTGTCAATGTAGATAGGAGTATTCTTAAAATTGAATCCATAATCCAAGAGTTGATTACGCATCCACAATACTTGTCCACAACGACTTGCGGTGACAACATATTCTCGCTTGATGGATGATGTTGCTGCAATGGTTTGTTTCTTACATTGCCATGAAACTAATCTTCTTCCAAGATATTGGCATCCTCCAGTGGTTGATCTTCTATCATAATTATCACCTGCATAATCACTATCTGAAAAAGCTTCCAAGTGAAAAGGTGAATCCTTAGGATACCACAACCCTAACTTAGGTTGTTGTTTCAAATAACTAAAAATCCTCTTGACTGCATTCATATGAGAGACCTTGGGTGAGACTTGATATCTTGCACATAAACAGACAACAAACATGATATCAGGTCTAGATGCAGTTAAGTACATAAGACAACCAATCATTGATCTGTAAAGCTTGACATCCACAGCTTGTCCATCTTCATCCTTTCCTAATGAGTTGATAGCTTTGATAGGTGTGGTGACTGGCTTGATAGCATCGAAGTTAAACTTCTTAAGAATGTCGGTGACATACTTATCTTGACTAATAAAGATTCCGACCTTTGATTGTTTAACTTGAAGCCCCAAAAGAAAGTTAATTCACCCATGGAACTCATTTGAAATTCTTGTTGCATGAGTTGCTCAAATTCTTTCACCATTGATTGTTTTGTAGCTCCAAAGATAATATCATCTACATATACTTGAACAAGCATGATGTCCTTTTGTCTCTCTTGATAAACAAAGTCTTATCAATTGCTCCTCTCCGTAACCATGTTGCAATAAGAAAGTGGAGAGTCTTTCATACCAAGCTCTAGGAGCTTGATGAAGGCCATCTGAGCCTTAATAACTTTGTAGACTTTGTTTGGATGTGCGGGATCCTCAAAACTAGGAGGTTGTTTTACATATACTTCCTCTGTAATTTTGCCATAAAGAAAGGCACTCTTGACATCCATTTGATAAACAGGAAAGCCCATATAAGATGCAAAAGCAAGGAATAATCTTATGGCTTCAATCCTTGCTACAGGAGCAAATACTTCATCATAGTCCACTCCTTCTTCTTGTCTATATCCTTGTGCAACCAATCTTGCTTTGTTCTTGATGACATTCCCTCTTTCATCTCTCTCAACTCTGAAAACCCATCTTGTACCAATGACCTTCTTTCCATTAGGTAAATCACATAGTACCCAAACTTCTTGAAGTTTGAATTGAAGAAGTTCTTCTTGCATGGCTTCAACCCAACTCTCTTTAGCTAAAGCTTGAGCTACATTCTTGGGTTCTTCTTGAGAGATAAAGCAGGTGAATAAACATGTTTGTTGATCCTTATGATTCAGCCTGTTTTGTTTATACACAAAGCTAAGTAAAGCATTATGTGGCTTAGAGAAACCTTTAGCTTTGGTTCTTGTGAGCACTCCAGAAGTAGAAGGTCCAATGATTTGACCAGCAGGATGATCTTTATGAACTCTTAATGTAGGAGTTTGTGGAACTTCAAGATCATCACCCAAATTTGTGAAATCAGCTCCTTCATTGGAATTTGAGAAAATACCTTCATCATCTAATTCATCATCAGTGTCTTCTAACCCAGGCATGTTAGGATCATTCAAATCATCAGAAGTACTATCAATTGGTGCAGTGATACTTTGATCCAAAATCTTGTGATCTAAAATCTTGTGAGAGTAATCTATAGACTTACCCTTTTTCTTTGCTTCTTCATAAGCTCTTCTTTGATCATCCTCATAAGATTGTGCTATTGTTTCTTGAAAAAGCATCCTATTAAGCTCATCTTGAAGAGCCTGATCTTCAATAGACAAAGTGGATTTTGGTTCATCAGTACTTTTCTCCTTTTCAATTGTTATAGGTTCTTCATCAGGAACAACATCAGGTCTAATATTGACTCCATGAACAATGTATTGTAAATCATCTTCTTTGTGAACAACTTGATTTTCTTCTCTGACAGGAACATAGTTCAAAGAAGGAGTCAAAACATCAAGATCAAACATCCAATCAGGACCTTTACCTTTTTGATTTTCTTGATCTTCTAAAATTCAACATGAAGACAATCTTGAACCTTTTGGTAACCTTGTTGTACACTCTAAATCCTTTGCTATTGGTACAAGTACCCCAATAAGTATCCTTCATCGACTTGCCATCAAATTTTCCCAGTATCAATAGTATTGAGAATAGTCAGAGGACATCCAAAAGGTTTCATAAAGCGAATGTTGGGTTTGTTACCCATAAGCAACTCATAAGGTGTCTTCATCGAGGTTTAGTGGTGATACTCTATTTAACACATAACAAGCAAGTACTTACGACTTGACCCAAAATTGAATAGGTAATAAAGAATCGCAAGCATTGTTACGCTGCTTCTATCAATGTTCATTCTTTCTTTCGCAACACCATTTCTTTGTGGAGTTCTAGCAATGCTAAACTCCTCTTAATCCCTTTCTTGGCACAAAATTCATCCATAAACTTGTTTTTGAATTCAGTCCCATTATCACATCTAATACCTCTTACTTTGAGTCTCAATTGATTTTCAAGGGCTATTATAAGATCATGAATAGCATCAAAGGTTTCATCTTTAAATCCCAAGAAAAAGACCCAACTAAATCTACTACAATCATCTGTTACAACTAAGCAGTACTTCTTCTTGTTTAAGCTTGCAACAGAAACAGGTCCAAACAGATCCATGTGCAACAACTCTAAAGGTTCTCTAATAGTTCTTTCCTCAATCTTCTTGCATGAAGCTTTGTGTTGTTTACCCTTCTTGCACGCCAAACATGAATGATCATTCTTGTATGTTTTGGAAGGTAAACCTCTAACTAAATTGCCTTTAACCAACTTGTTGATATTCTTGAAATTCACATGACCTAATCTTCTATGCCATAGATGTGCTTCTTCAAGTGTTGCCTTTGCTACTAAACATGTTGCTCTTCGGTAGAGTTAAGATTCTTCAAATCTAGGCTGTACACATCATTGGTTCTTGGTACTCTCGGTGTTACCAAGTTATCATCAACAAGCTTGAACTCGGGGAAAGAATAAGACATTATGTGTCGATGAATAACACAGGTGCTTCTTGTCACAGATCCGAGATCTTGACAAAAGATTGAACTTGAGCTCCTTCACATAACGAACATTCTCAAAATCTATGCTTCCCGCCTTGATGGTTCCTTTTCGAGTAATTCTACCTCCACTAGGATCATTCCCAAATGCAACTCTTCCTCCAAAATATGATCTAAAATCGACAGAATCTCTTTGTCTCTGTCATGCTTCGAGCAACCACTATCAACAATTAAATGATCTTTAAGCTCCTCTTACGGGTTGCCACGCACAAAGATGAAAGAGTTAGTTTCTTTTAGGAACCCAAGCCATTCTTGACTTGTGTTCCCCTTGTGGAGTGACATACTTAAATTCTTTAAGTATGTAATCTCCTTGTTTTTGAAAACATGATCAATTATTTTCTTTTGTTCCAAAACATGTGTTGGTTTTCAACAAAACTCTTTTTTTCAACAAAATTCTCTTTTTCGTTTTCAACAAAATTCTCTTTTTCACCCTTACTTGCTGAAAGTACTGTTTGTTCCCCATCAGTACTTTCTTTCTTAACCCAGTTGGTTTTAACTTTTTGTGTAGATTTCTTTGATCTAGGTACTCTATTTGAGGTGTAACGCCTTCTAGGTTGATAGTAATTGGATCTCCTAGGGCTTCCATTCCAAAAAGTGCTAGCAGTACCTTGATTGGGTGAAAACCTAGCAGTACTTTGAGAAGGTACTGCTTGAGAAAACTTTGACTTACCAGTACCTTGAAAAGTGTTGCTTGAGGGTACTGGTGGTTTGGAAAAAGGTCTTTTCTGGTGAGGGTACCTATAGTCTTTTGAGAAATTACTATGGTTAACCCTATGTGAGTGATTCCAAACTGGTTTATTCTCCCTTGGCTTATGGTTGGTAGATGTGGTCTTTGGGAATTTGCTTAAATATTACGAGTGAAAGTCACAGTCCTTAATCAAATGATCGGGACTATAACAAACAAAACATAATTTTGACCCATACTCCCAAAATTTCTTCCTTTAGTTCTATGACCAAAACTATCCGACTTTTGGTGAATGATGAAAGCTATTTTGACCAAAACTATCCCAAAAGATTTAGCGATATTTTGAAAAGTTTTTCTTGAAGGTCTTCTTTGAATGTCTAGCGATACTTTGAGTTGAAGGTCTGCTTGAAATCTTAACATTATCATCCTTAGGTTTCTCAACTGTTTCTTTTGGGGATTCGAACTAGATGGACTGAATTAGATTGACCGATAAGCTTTTTCCTAAACTCTAAATTGTCTACTCCAAAACAAGAAACATCTGTCCTAAGTGGTTGAAAACTACCAGTTGGTGGAGGAACTGCATTATAACCCTTGTCTTTCTTAAATTCAGGAGGTGTTTGACTAATTGATTCCTCATTACTAGATGTGTTTTCTTCTGAGCTAATGAGTTCATCATCACTAGTTGTTATCTCCTCTGAATCAATTTGTTCCTTATCACTAGGTGGGTTCTCTTCTGTATTGCTAAAATCCATACCAAAACCTAGGCCAGTTTTAATGTGTGCTCTTTTTTGTTTTTCAACAAAACTAACATGTGAAAGACCAGATTCATTCCAACTAGCAAATTTTTCTAATAATTCATCCCTTTCTTTAGTCATCTTTTCAAGTTCAGAAACCTTACATCATAACTTCCCTTCACTCAATTTTAATTGATAATCTTGTTGCTCATATTTTTCTGCCCAAGCCATTTCATTATTTTCATGAGTGATTATTTTGGCTTCCATTGACTCTAAAGTTATTTGATAACCACTACCTCGGACCTAGCCCTTCTATAATTATCTCTTTCGGTCACATAATCTTTAAGCACTTTTGATAAAAATCATTACACTTAGAACATACCTCGAGATAGTGGGTGAACTTGGTGAAGTAGCTACCATAGCAAGCGAAACAGGTTCTTCTTCACTTTCCATGCTCCAATCAAAGCTTCCAAGGCCATCTCTTGATTCTAAAGCGACAAATCACGGTTCCTCATCAAAAGTTGTGCTCCAATCAAACTCTTCCATTGCAACCATAGAGTAGGTTCTTGGTTCATCATCAAATTCAACACTCCGGTCAACCTCGATAGATTTTCTTGAGCAACCAAAGCTTTTGGGTTTGTTTCAGTAATAGGAATTTCCTTTAGTTCAAGCTTGGGTTTTTCAATCATTCTATTTGCCTGATATTTAGCAAACTTGCATTCTCTTGCAAAGTGTCCAGGCCTTTGACAATTAAAGCATTCAATCTTGGATTTGTCAAACGTGATACCCTGTTTGGGTTTGAAGTCAATGCCTCTTCTTATTTTCTTCATGAACTTCTTGATCCTTGTTGTGATCATGGCGACTTGCCATCTTATGTCAATTTCTTCTAGAGCATCCTCTTCAATTTGTGACAAATCTTCTTCATAAGTAACATGTAAAGTGGCTTGTTGAGCGAAGAAGGAACATACAACTTCATCAGAGTGGATGGTGTTTGTTGGTGATGAGGTAGGTAGTAGTCATGGTTGTGAGCAACAATACTATGAGTAGGATAAGAGACTTTGAGCAACATACTTTGAGTAGGATAAGCGGTACTTTTAGTGGAAGTCTTGCCTCTCTTTTCGAAGACACAAAAGCAATCTTGTGAGATTTTGAACTTGTTTGGCCATTCATCTCATGCTCATATACCTTTAAATGGTTGTAGAGATCATCAAAGTCCATAGTGTCCAAACCAGTTGTCCTCTAATCATAGTAGCAATCACATGCCATACGGATGGCAAACTTCTTAAGAACTTCATGTTTGCATCTTCAACAGATACCTCGCTTTGTATAACTCTAGCATACTAAGAAGATTTTGGAATCATCATAGGCGACATCAAGACCTTCTCTTTCACCAACAGTGAATGTTTCAAACTGTTGCTTCAACAGATTTCTATGCATCTTCTTGGAAGCATCATTACCTCCAAATCTTGTCTTGAGAGCAGCCCATAGTTGTTTTGCATCCTTAGCATCATGAAACTTTAGCAGGTGACCATCAGGGATAGCAGACAACAGTATGTTGAGAGCCTTTTCTTGATTTCTTTTTGTAGCTGCTGGCAAGGTAGGCTTAGGTGGTTTAGGTTGTCCAGGAACTTCTACAGGTTCTTCAAGAACTTCATTACCATTGACAATCACATCCCACAATACATGGTGCAGTAATAGCAATGTCTTGCCTCATCTTCATGCTCCGAGATCATATTCTCCTTCTTGATGATAGGAATTCGAGTGAGGTGATGGATGGGGTGGTGCGACTTGATCGACATCTTTTAGGGTTTGTAGTTAAATCGGTTTTTAAGGGTTTCTTCTTAATTCAGAGTTTCCACACAAGCTCGATATACTCTGACCAAACTAACTATGTAGCTTGTAAGGGTTTAGCAACCTTGGATAAATCCTAAATTACTAACAATGAAACACTGATATAACTCTATTAAGTATGCGGAAACTACTTCAATAAAGCTAAGAAGAATAACTTTAAACTTCAACGATTATATTAAAACTTTGAACACGCTTAATATCTGATTCACTAACAACCCTAATAACTCTAATATCGTACTTGCATGTAAATCTCTAATATCTCTAATATCTCTAATGCCAATCTAGGGGTCCTTTTATAGGCATAAGGAGTACCTAGTCGGTTTACAATTACAATCCTTGTACGACAAGTAATACTAATTCTAATCTAAGAATATTCTAGAATTACATAATAATCCTTAAACGATTTTGCATAGCAGTCCTTTAGCCTTTGCAAGTACTTTGATTAAGCAAGATTTTGCGATGCTTTGACTTTCATTAAGCGATACTTTGACTTTCTTGATACCGAAAATACTTTGACTTTCTTGATCTTCCAAGGATCATTTAATGCACCTCCCCCCTCTTCACTCAACCTAACTGTTAAAAGCCAATTTTGGCGCCAAAATCCGTTTTAATGGCCAGGATCATTTTAAGCCATCCAATGGCTGAGGATTGATGGGAACTATTCAGAAGAGAGAGATAAAGAGCTTGGATTATAAAAGAAAGCAAGAGAGGAAGCAAGGAGTAGTTTTTTTAGTTCTTTAAATTTTCATTAATGTCGTCTTTAATATAAAGTTTTAGTTAAGTAAAAAAATCTGTAACCTTTTGTTATAATGTACTCAGTTTAAGTTATTTTATCAATATAAATCATTTTCAAGTATCAATTTAAGTCAAATTACCATTTCACATTGTTGCTTATCGTTGTAATTCTCATTTTCAAACTCATGTATCAAAGCTCTTCTTAGCTTATCTTTAAGCTTCAATGTTTATATTAGCTTATTATAGCTTATTGCAAGCTTACATTCAAGTTTCAATACATTTTGGTATTTGGTCAAAGAAAGTCAAACTGGGGCTAAAATGGCAATGGAAATGGTCAATGGGTGATGCGTTGATGGATTTAGGTGATTCGAGTTCATTGGGTTAAGTTGAATAGGCTAGTGGTCATTGGGTGTTGTTTCAAGCCATAGTGGCAAGGACTGCTTGTAAGTGAATTTTAAAGTTTCATTGCATTATCTGTTTTTGCAGCTATAAACTGGTTCAAATCTATTGAATAAGTTGTAATTAGGTTAGGTGAATTTAGTTTGATCATTAATACAAGTTTGCTCAGTGTTTAGTTCAATTTGTTTGCAAAACAGTTGATTAAGGTGTGTTTGGATTTGCTCTTTAATCTGTCTCATAGGCTTATGCAAAGTGGATAATATTTGTTGGATCATGTTTGTTAAGTCCAAATAAACTCATATCCGCACAATTTTGTTCCCGCAACCTCAATAGTCAAATTTTCATGTTAACTGCCCTAGCCATTTCATTTGTTGAGATTTTTAATTAGCAAACCCTTGTTTTGTGTTTAAAAGTCATATCCATAACTTGCAGTATCTTCATTTAATCACTTAACATCATTTTCAGTTGAGAAATCAAGGTCTAAACTCATAAAAGTCAAATCTTCATAACTATTCCAAAATGTCAAAAGTAAAAAATCTGTTTTGAGCCCAACTGAGAAGAATTTTCATGAGCTCATTTTTGGGTCTTATCAAGTGAAATTGTGGGTGTATAAACTTCTCTTGGTCTATTTCTTTATTACCATTTTTACATATTTTTGTGATTTTTCTTTAAGCTCCAAATGAGCTTGGCAACAGGGGCTTATATGCCCTGTGCACACACTCAGTATTAACTGAGTGTGTGCAAGCCATTTGCAGAGCTTGCAACAAGCTCATTTGAGCTTGTCCAAGTCTCAGTTGTGGATTTCAGATAGCCAACCAGGTCTATATTAAGTTCCAACTTTTGTTTTCCATTCTCTGCTTATCAAGTAGCTTGTGCTCAAGCCCAAAGTTGGTCCCAAAATCTGTTTTAGCTTATAAACTCAAAAACATCAAATATGTCAATCTTGCATATCAGAGGTTAAGGCTTGTTATTATTTGTTGCATTTTAGTTCTATTAGCAGCTTATAACTTCTGTAAACAGTTGGTGGCTTGTTTTGTTCATTTGGCTTATTCAAGTGCTTATTTATAAACCCTTGGCTTAGCAGTTCCTTATTCTTACACATAAGCACCTGTTTTTCCATTTTTTCTAGCTTCCTAATATAATTTTAGAGTTTTCCTGAAATTTTCAGATTTTTCCAAGTCAGTTTGCTATTTTTCTTGATTTTAATTAGTTTTTAAGCATTTTTAATTAGCTTTTATTGCAATTAATTAAGAAAAGCTTCAAAAAAATAATTTTTCATTTTTCTTAAGTTTAGATAAATATAAAAAGCCAAAAAAATATTTTTCTAGATTTTTCTTAGTTAAATTTGTATTTTTAAATAATTTAATTAGTTTTTAATAGTTTTTAATTCATAAAAAATCCAAAAATAATCAGAAAAATATAAAAATAGTTTTGAAAATTCTATTTTGATATTTTAGATTTTTCTAAGTCATAATTTTATTTTTCTAGCTTTATTTCCTATTTTCTTGTATTTTAGGTTATTATTTATTAGTTAAAAATAGTTTTTAATTAATAGTAATTAGATAATTAGTTATAAAAATAATTTTCTTTTTCTAAAATTTTCTTTTATCATTAGGTTTGTAAAATATCATTTTCATATTTTTAGGGTTAATATTGTGTAAGTTTTACTTTTTCTATCAGACGCTACGTAGTTTTTAATTAAGTTTTATAAAAACATAAAACAAAAACATCATTTTAAATATAGTGATAGCGTTTATTTAATATTTTTATCTTTTAATCTCCTTTAATTTGCATTTAAGCCGTTGTAATTTGTTGGCTTTTTCTCAGTAGTTATAATCAATTCAACCTTTTCGCTCAAATTTCTCGATCACTATTCGTAGGGTGATCCATTGCATAGCTCATTGGGACATAACGACTCGGGAAACCCTATACTCCTCGGATCTTCATTGCATTCGTGCTTGAGCCGTTTTAAGTTTGTTACTGATTCCGCCATTCACAAGTGGCAGACTTGAGTGATACAACTCGACGGTTTAGCACGCATCAAATTTTTGGCGCGCACCGGAGTCAGGCCGATTATCTTACGTCTAGCGATTAGTGATTTGGATATTCACTCATTGTTCATACCATCTATATATGTTTATATTTTCTTATAAAATTCCAAAATACAAAAATACTCTTCTCATTCCTCTTATCCGTATGATTCTATTTCTCTTACCCCTCGCACTGCTTTGATTCTACCTCTTTAACCTCAAAACCGTTTAATTCTATTTCTTTAACCTCTACATGTTTAATTCTCATGGCGACGATCGATTATCCTCGTTGTTTCCACCGCAAAACCGTATGGAAGAGGATCACCTTGTCGTAATCCGGATTGTTTATGCAAGCGATGTGGAAGGATGGGTGCAAAGAATATTGTTATTGGTGCGAATTATCTAATAACTCTCTCGATGATTCTCCAAGTTTTCCGACCATCCGCCACAACCCGATGAACCCGCTCAAGAACCGGAGACCATAACGGAAGTGGTGGAAATTGCTAGCTCTCGAGCACACCACTTGTCCCACCTCCCGATTTTTCCGAATGTTCTTCGAGACTTGATAGTCATTCGGATCACCATGTTGGTTTTGTTGATTCTTTGAATAAACCGATTCCTTATCAATACTCTCAAATGCAATCGCTTATTCCTTGTGTCGGTTGTGGTGAGCCTCTTTTTGGTTCACCCGTCGTTCAGTGTACGCGTGTGTACAATGTGGTAATGATATTCATAACGGAGTTGTTTGTTTTGTGGTTCGAGGAATTCATTTGATTATGATCCTAACCCGAACTCATTTAACGACTCCTAAAACTTTTCCAATTACCCACCACAGCCCGACTTATCATCATATAATCAACAATACTACTATGAATTTTGTGGAGGTCCTCACCAAGGATTTGAGTGTCAATCGGGAAGCACGTTTGTCTATGAACAGTTTTCCAGTGATGCTCGTAACTTTGGTTATAACCAAAATCCATATGATTCACGGTCCAGACTCAGCAGCTTTCTTGTTGTAGTCTAATGGAGGTCCCATTTCACTCGATTGTCAAAAAGGAACCCGGTTCCTTGTAACAATCATGAATCTTACATGTTTGACAATTTCCAACCTCCACAAAGACCATACGGTTCAAACTCCACCGAGCCGTTGACTCATGAAATCTCCGTGATTTTGAAACCGCTATCAAAACACTTGAGGATATGATTAGTAACTTTAAGAATCAAGTGAGTGGTGAAAAGACCATGGGAGAATTGCTTGTCAAGAACGAGAGGCCCGCCAATCTAGGGAAGAATCATTAATCCTAGAGCATGCAACTGCATGCTCCCAATTTCTTAAGGCACCTCTATGATGATGACGAGGAGAGTTTTTATCCTTTTAAAGATAATATTTCTCAACTCCTTGATCGGTTGATATCCCAAAAGCTGAGATTCCATCTCAAACAACTGCTATCACACCAAGCTCCCACTCACTCTCTCGAACACGGGGACGAGCATCTTGACACCTGTTCTCGAAAAGGAATCGGACTAATTCATAAAGTCTAGTGTTGAGAACCTTGTCCCAATCCCGAGAGAGTCACGGGGAACTTTGATCATATGTGTGATATCCTTCCCTCTTGATAGTTCAAAAGATCATTTTGAAACTTTCTCCGATCTTAGCGACGATTGTGCTTCCTATGTAAACATCGAGTATGTTGAGGCATCACTCCCACAGCCCGACCTCTTCTTGAGGAGTTCTCCATGAACTCACTCACATTAATCCACTCTTTGATTTGAAGCCGATCCGGGAGAGACCGAAGTCCCTTGATGATGATCGCTCACTCACTTCTTATCCCAACAATCCAATAGAGAATGTTGATCACTTTGTTCCCGAAACATTCAAATCTACTTTCACCAATCCTCTATTTGAATTCGATCAATTCACTTTAATTTATGAGAATCCACTTTTGATACTCGACCGAGGATAGTGATGAGCCCACAATGGAACAAGAGTTCACAATTTCACCCATGTGAATGATTCTCTTCATAAAGAGTTCTCCGGTGAACTCTCTCATGACATATCTCCTCCGAACATGATCATATCTATTTTGATCTTGAGGATGATATTGGCTCGGAGGAAGGTGTACTCTATCATACGAGTTTGCCTATTAATGATACTACCCTCACCCTTCCTCCCGATACGTCTACATTTGAGGATGAAGAATGGATCTTGATTGTTATCAAGACCTTTCTTCCTTTCCTAAAATATCTTGTGATTTCTCTCCATCTTCACTCCTTCGGGAATGAAGACACTATCTTTGACCCCGGCATTTTCATTCATCATTTTTTGAGCCGGTTCTATGTATATCTCATCGGTGTGGAACTTTCACGTGCTTCAAATGTTTGTCCAAACATCTTGAATGAAAGTCCGATGGAGATTGTCTCTTCCACTTACTTCCCCATGAACCAATGAATTCGGGGTCGAGTCAAGCTAGCGACTCGGTAATCAAAAACAGTAGCTTAACATGGGTTTTCACCCGTGTGTACCACCCTAGTGTGGGGGAGTTGCCCCACATGTTGTGTATATATATAAGTTTTCAAAAAAAAAAAAAAAAAAAAAAAAAAATTCAAATAATGGTCGTAGTATTTCCCTTTACGTTCTTTGTTTCGCATAACCACGGTACTTTGAATATTGAGGGTAATATTCATTTCTAAGTGTGGGGAATTCTCACGAATTTTATCATATAATTATACCAATTCCCCCTTTTGGCCAAAATTTTTTTTTCGAGTAAGTGTTTTCACTTACTCAATTGGTTATCATCCGCTTTGTCTAATAAACAAAAGGATTGGCTAATCCAGAGCAAACGGCTCTTGGTAAAGATATCTCAAACCGCTGACGGCTTGCAATTTGCCCAACATTGTATGGTGTTCACCACCACATCCTAAAAGTGAAGAGTGGCTAGCCCGCAAGTTTATGGCTTGTGGTAAAGGCGTGGAAAAACCTTAATTGGTAATCACTCACCAAAGATAATATTGATAATTTATCTAAGAGTTGGCTAGTCCGAGCAAACGGCTTCGTAAAGACAAATCAAACTGGTTGGAAGTCGGTGGTTTGCTCAAAATCACATGGTTATCGTGTACCATGGTTCTTACTTGAACTAAAACATTTGGCTACTCCGAGTAATGGCTTTTGGTAAAGAGATTCAAATCCATTAAGTTTTTCTCAAAAGATTGCTAGGGACTAGCAATAGTTTAGTGTGGGGATTGATGAGTGTGTAAATACTCATCATTTTTGTTAAATCGAACTCGCAAAACGCCTAAAATGCTCGTAAATGCATCAAAATACTGAAAATATTCCAAAATTGCATTTTATATATTTCGGATGCAAAATGTTTAAAATCGATGAAAAATGAGCAAAGTTTGCATAATTGGCGCTTCACCCCCAAGTTTCTAAAATTGTCAAAATAGTCCCCGAGTCCTAATTTCAAAAGAAAAATCACCAAAGGTCCTTTTAAATCATAACTTGTCAAAATTAGTCCTTTGGTGAAAAATATCAAAAGTTTAAGAAAATTACAAGTTTGGTCCTCCAACTTTGAAAATTGGCAAAAATGGCCCCTAGAAATTTGAAAATGGCAAGTTTGGTCCTTGTACTTTTTGAGATTGTCACTTTCAGCCCTTGGATCAACTTTGAGATATTGGCAGTTTTGGTCCTCACATTTTCAGAAATTGCATAAAGACCCTCGAGTATTAAACCCTTTAACACCCATTCGCTCGGTCAATACATTTTGGACCCCTGTCATATATGCATTTTGACCCCCTTTGTATTATTAACTCGTCAAAATCTTGGTCAAACACCCAATGGCGCCAAAGTCTCCTTCTCCAACCGTCACCGCAACTCGCATAATCCCCATCCCCTCCTCAACTCCACTCAACCATGTCCCCCACCTTCAACTAACTTCCAAGGATCATTTAATGCACCTCCCCTCTTCACTCAACCTAATGTTAAAAGCCAATTTTGGCGCCAAAATCCGCTTTTAATGGCGGGATCATTTTAAGCCATCCAATGGCTGAGGATTGATGGGAACTATTCAGAAGAGAGAGATAAAGAGCTTGGATTATAAAAGAAAGCAAGAGAGGAAGCAAGGAGTAGTTTTTTTAGTTCTTTAAATTTTCATTAATGTCGTCTTTAATATAAAGTTTTAGTTAAGTAAAAAAATCTGTAACCTTTTGTTATAATGTACTCAGTTTAAGTTATTTTATCAATATAAATCATTTTCAAGTATCAATTTAAGTCAAATTACCATTTCACATTGTTAAGCTTACTGTTGCAATTCTCATTTTCAAACTCATGTATCAAAGCTCTTCTTAGCTTATCTTTAAGCTTCAACAAGCTTATATTAGCTTATTATAGCTTATTGCAAGCTTACATTCAAGTTTCAATACATTTTGGTATTTGGTCAAAGAAAGTCAAACTGGGGGCTAAAATGGCAATGGAAATGGTCAATGGGTGATGCAGTGATGGATTTAGGGTGATTCAGAGTTCATTGGGTTAAGTTGAATAGGCTAGTGGTCATTGGGTGTTGTTTCAAGCCATAGTGGCTAAGGACTGCTTGTAAGTGAATTTTAAAGTTTCATTGCATTATCTGTTTTTGCAGCTATAAACTGGTTCAAATCTGTTGAATAAGTTGTAATTAGGTTAGGTGAATTTAGTTTGATCATTAATACAAGTTTGCTCAGTGTTTAGTTCAATTTGTTTGCAAAACAGTTGATTAAGGTGTGTTTGGATTTGCTCTTTAATCTGTCTCATAGGCTTATGCAGTGGATAATATTTGTTGGATCATGTTTGTTAAGTCCAAATAAACTCATATCTGTCACAATTTTGTTCCTGCAACCCTCAATAGTCAAATTTTCATGTTAACTGTCCTAGCCATTTCACTGTTGAGATTTTTAATTAGCAAACCCTTGTTTTGTGTTTAAAAGTCATATCCATAACTTGCAGTATCTTCATTTAATCACTTAACATCATTTTCAGTTGAGAAATCAAGGTCTAAACTCATAAAAGTCAAATCTTCATAACTATTCCAAAAAGTCAAAAGTAAAAAATCTGTTTTGAGCCCAACTGAGAAGAATTTTCATGAGCTCATTTTTGGGTCTTATCAAGTGAAATTGTCGGTGTATAAACTTCTCTTGGTCTATTTCTTTATTACCATTTTTACATATTTTTGTGATTTTTCTTTAAGCTCCAAATGAGCTTGGCAACAGGGGCTTATATGCCCTGTGCACACACCTCAAGATAATCGAGTGTGTGAAGCTTATTTCAGAGCTTGCAACAAGCTCATTTGAGCTTGTCCAAGTCTCGCTTGTGGATTTCAGATAGCCAACCAGGTCTATATTAAGTTCCAACTTTTGTTTTCCATTCTCTGCTTATCAAGTAGCTTGTGCTCAAGCCCAAAGTTGGTCCCAAAATCTGTTTTAGCTTATAAACTCAAAAACATCAAATCTGTCAATCTTACATATCAGAGGTTAAGGCTTGTTATTATTTGTTGCATTTTAGTTCTATTAGCAGTTTATAACTTCTGTAAACAGTTGGTGGCTTGTTTTGTTCATTTGGCTTATTCAAGTGCTTATTTATAAGCCCTTGGCTTAGCAGTTCCTTATTCTTACACATAAGCACCTGTTTTTCCATTTTTCCTAGCTTCCTAATATAATTTTAGAGTTTTCCTGAAATTTTCAGATTTTTCCAAGTCAGTTTGCTATTTTTCTTGATTTTAATTAGTTTTTAAGCATTTTTAATTAGCTTTTATTGCAATTAATTAAGAAAAGCTTCAAAAAAATAATTTTTCATTTTTCTTAAGTTTAGATAAATATAAAAAGCCAAAAATATTTTTCTAGATTTTTCTTAGTTAAATTTGTATTTTTAAATAATTTAATTAGTTTTTAATAGTTTTTAATTCATAAAAATCCAAAATAATCGTAAAATATATAAAATAGTTTTGAAAATTCTATTTTGATATTTTAGATTTTTCTAAGTCATAATTTTGTTTTTCTAGCTTTATTTCCTATTTTCTTGTATTTTAGGTTATTATTTATTAGTTAAAATAGTTTTAATTAATAGTAATTAGATAATTAGTTATAAAAATAATTTTCTTTTCTAAAATTTTCTTTTATCATTAGGTTTGTAAAATATCATTTTCATATTTTTAGGGTTAATATTGTGTAAGTTTTACTTTTTCTATCAGACGCTACGTAGTTTTTAATTAAGTTTTATAAAACATAAAACAAAACATCATTTTAAATATAGTGATAGCGTTTATTTAATATTTTTATCTTTTAATCTCCTTTAATTTGCATTTAAGCCGTTGTAATTTGTTGGCTTTTTCTCGTAGTTATAATCAATTCAAATCCCTTTTCGCTCAAATTTCTCGATCACTATTCGTAGGGTGATCCATTGCATAGCTCATTGGGACATAACGACCGGGAAACCCTATACTCCTCGGATCTTCATTGCATTCGTGCTTGAGCCGTTTAAGTTTGTTACGGTCCGCCATTCACAAGTGGCAGACTTGAGCGATACAACTTGACGGTTTGGCACGCATCATATGCCAACAAACCCTTGGATCATCCTTGCATCATCGCATCCTTTCTCATCTGTTTGATTAGCTCAATGATGTGGCTTAGCCAATGAGCATCCTCTATTTGTCCACTATGGTAATCCTTGCATGTGTCAACATCAAAGATGCTTAGTACTAAGTTTTGGGTGAGGGTACTGAGGTCAATTCAGGGGAAAAGGATGATGAACAGTTGTAGGCGGGAAGGGCATTTATGGGGTTTTTAATTATTATTTTGACTAGGGGAAATGGTAGTTTGACTAGGTTGATGGGAAAACGGGTTGAGGCTATAAGGGATAACAGGGTATGAGTATTATTGGATGTTGGGATGTGATTGGTTTTGGGCTAGGTGGTATCATGGGTTGGATTTATTTTGGACTTGTATTAATTTTGTATTCGGATTTGGAAAGGGTATTACCATAAGGACCATTTTTGCCACATTGTGAATTTCAAAGGACTTAAGGTGTAATTTTGGAAATGTTGGGATTTGATTTGGTAATTTAAGATAAATGAGGATGTGATTGGTAAATATGGATAATGATGAGGGTATATATGGAAAAATGCCAACTATGATCCAAAACCGTAAATCTGAATCCCCGACTCCGTCTTTCACACTCTTCTCTTTCCCGTGCTCGTTTTTCTTTTGTTTTGTCTTTTCTTTGTCCGTTTTGTGATATCCGTACCTGCACAAGCATAAACTCAAGAAACACAAAGATATTAGGCATTAACGGCTCGTTTCATGCTTATTTTGTCGGTTTTGATAAAGAAAAGGTATATGTTTTCACATATACCAGGCATACAATAGGGTCCTTTGAGGATAAGTGTACAATATTGATGTAAATCATTTTTGCGTAGCACTTTCCTTTCTTTGTAAGATTGAGTTGTGCACCGTAATTTTTAAATACTCCCCCTTAAACAATGTTTACTTATTTGAGGGAAAAGTCTATAGCAAAATTTTGAAAGCATTTGAGAAAGACTTTGAAAATCCTTAAACAAATTTTGCTCAAGGTTTTAGAAAATAGTACGAACTTACACTATAGCACTAATAAACATTACAAGCTATACAAGTCATTACAATTATTACAATAATTCCTAAGCTATTCGGGACGAACAAAGCTTCTGACGTCGTTGATCCTTTGTCTCCCTCCAACATAGCTTTCGAGACGCATTATTTGTCTTCTGAATGTGAGGAGGCCATCTATATTCTCAACCATTCTTTTAGCATTTTTAATATCCTTGTGTCCCCACCTAAGATTCTTTAACCATCCAATGTTGTAGTAGCCCACACCGTGATCTCGAAGCATTGTAGTCAGCTCATTTCTTACTTTCGTTAACGTTGCATCACAAAACTTGTGAACTTCCTTGTATGATACGAACTTATTGCCAGGTTCCACCCTAATATACACAACTCCAAAAGGTTTCTGTAGTAGACTGTATGGTTTTTCTTCATTGATTCTGGGAAATGAGATTCTTGGCTTAGTGAGGTTCAAGCTTTGCTTATAACTTTCTACTCCAAGCTGAAAATATTCTACCCTTTCCCTGATGACTATTTTTCGATGTATAGCAATGAGATTTGATGATGTCATACTCGATATCTCCGATAGATGATGAAGCTTATCTTGAACCTTTAGCGATACAAGTTTTCAATATCATTAAGACTTAGATTCTTGTAGTCGGCTTCATTGAAGATGTACTTTATCGATCAACACGCTTCACCTCAACCTTAGTCATGAATCCATAACCGTACTTGTGTTATAATTCAAGACTCACAACTTATTATATACTTCATGTTTTGATGTTTGTGAAAACTTCTATTTGTAGAACCATTTCGCATATTCGCCAATGATGTATCCCAAGTGCAACATCTTCATCATACTTAGCTATATGTGATCCCGATCTATTACGAATGGTTTCTTCGATGTCGCCTTGAGTGTATATGGTCGTAGGTATTTGGTGATGGAGACCATACTTCCTTTCTTTATTCCCATGCATCAAGTATTCCAAGTCTTTCTTGAAGAAGTATCGTGTTGGTATTTTGGGGTTGCATGGGTGGCCATACATTGGTAGTGGTTTTGTGTAGTCAGTGTAGAATGGTGTTGTTGGATCAATGTTGGACTCTCGATTCTCCTAATCAGTTTCCTCGGATAGAGGTAAGGCGACTTGCTCCAGGTTGTATTCAAATTCAACACTGTTGTTGAATTCGTTCTTTAGTATTGCAAATCCCGCTCTTTTTGTCCTTCAGATTTCTACCTTAGTGAGCTTATCTATCTCCTGATCTTTCTTTAACTGCTTTGCAAACTCAACTGTTCGACCATCCGGTGGTGTCTCATCTTCTTTCCGATCCGGATATGCATTCACCATGTTGTCAAACCAATCATACTCAACATTCGACGTGTCATAATCAAGCCAATCTTCTACCTATTATGTGTTCTCCGCGGACCATATGGTTTGGTGTGCATCTCGTAGTCATGTGGTGATCGGGTCTGAATGTGGTATGGTTTCATGTGTTGGTTCATTTGTTGCTGGTGCTTTTACTGAAGATGATTCACCGACTGACTTGTGTCTTTTACCACTTTCATGAGCTTCATGATCTTGATCATCATCGTGTGGCATTTGCGGGAGATGTCTTCCTTGCATGACTTTGTTTGTACTCTGGCTTTGGCTTTTTCTTGACGAACTATGTTGACCAGTGCATTGTAGAGTGCACGATTAACATCGTCCTGTCTTAAGGAAGCATCATTACTCATCTTGAGAAGCAGGTGAGCTTTTAGTTCAGTGATTGTGAGGGAGGTTGAGGTTGAGTTGTGAAGTTGATGGGATGTTTCTTGATAAGGTCTAGAAAAGTGCTTCGAGACGTGGTAGAATGGCATATTCAAATTCAAACCATAACAATGTCTCGGAAGACGGTTGTTAACTTCATCTATTGCTTGTGCGGTTACAACCTTTTCAATTTCTTCCTGAACGTCCACTTGCATAAATTCATCAGCTTTCTTCTTGTGCTTTTGTAGTCTTTTGACCTCTTTAGAAAAAGGTTGAAGGAATTTACGGTTTCTCGCAACCCTAAAGGACTTCCTATAAATACTTGACCATTTCCACGAAATGGTCCAAGATAATCACAAGCAACATTTCCTAGGTCCGCCCTGGTAACTCTACATCCAATTCGATTATTGATTTCTCCCGAACCACCTTCTTTTATTTCTCCGTCACACGAGCTAAACGCTTTTGAACGGTCAACCGTAACAGATGATAAAAGGCGGTGTACCGGGAGAAAATGCAAGTTTACCAAGGATTAAAATAACCTTGGATCGTTTATGTCCCGGAGGCGTGATATCCCGAATACAACGATCGTGTAATAAAATGATATGATCAAGAATGTACAAAACAGAATCGATTGACTAACACTAGGAATGTGAATAGTAATAGCTCACGCCTATGTCGTTAAAAACGCATAATCGAAAACCTAAAACGTAAAAGATATACAAACGACGTTACTAAAACGTAAACGTTTAAAAACAAAACGACTATAACTATAATAGAGATTTGCATGTCTAGGCGACTTAAATGCAAATTAAATAAAATTAAAATATTTAACTATAATTTACAAGTTTATATAAAAGTATAGAAAACTTAAAAACTAAAACAACAAATACATATTTACATATGTATTAATTATACAAATGAAACAAAATAAAACAGGAAAAGGGAAATAAATAATTATACTAAAGAAATATATAAAAATATCAAAATTTTGAAGTCATTTTAATTCTATTATTACAATTGTTTACCGATTAAAATCTAAAACGACGTTTACTAAATTTTACGTAACGTGCAAAATAAAACGTGAATTCAGTCAATACAACTCCCACAAATGTGAAAATTATATTTTAGAATCCTAAAAGATAATAAAATTATTAGAAAAGAAAAATAAATTTTACACTATTAAATTAATTAATATAAATTAAAAATGAATTAAATGTATTAAAAATGAATTAAATAATAAGAAAATCTAAAATTAACTTAAATAAATAAAATAAAGAATCTGAAAAATCTAAAATATCATAAAATGAATTTAGAAACTGAAAATGTATTTTTTACATAATTATTCTATTTATTATTAATTATTTACTATTATTAATTACTAAAAACTATTATTATTTATTAAAAATACTAAATGAATAAAGAAAAATCTGAAACTTTTTACAAAATTCTAAAATAAATAAAAGAAGCTAGGAAAAGTATAAAAATGGTAGCTTATGTACAAAAATAAGCTAATGAGCAAAAGCTCCAAATAGAAGCTATTACTTTTAGCTAGAAAAGGGCTTCTTTTTGGTTTTCTGTTTTCTGGATTAATTATACATAGATATTATACATATTAGATGAAAATGAAACTATACAAACCAAGAAATAAGCAAAGCATGAGCTTATGAGCCCAACAGTTAAGCTTTTGGCTTGACTGTTGGAGCTCAAGCTCAATATAAGCTTGAAAAAGGCTTTAAACAGAAAACAAAAGATAAAATAAGGTATATACAAGTCCAATGGGTCACATATAAACAAGAAATTGGACTGAATAGGTGTGAGCTTATGGTTTAGACAATCAAGCTACAAGCTTGACTTGGATGGAATTGAGGCCTCTAAAGCCTGTAACAAGCTCCCCACAGACAACAAAAGGAAAGAAATATGTATACAAGCTATATGGACAAGTATAAACAAGCTAGTGTACTGGCATTTACCTAAAAGCTTGCAATAAGCTAATAAGCAAATCTAAACCAAAGCATCGCAGTATGACTTTCACAAAATGGGACAAAGAAAGCTCATTCGTACTTGTAAATAAGCTACAATATAGGAATTAAGCAATCGATCTCAGTATGGTGGTTAAGCTTCCCAAAAGCTAAACCACATAAGCTAGATCCAACAGTGAACTTCGAGAGGCTTGTGGAAATGGTGTAATACCACCGAATTGCTCGTGAGGTATGTTGAGAGTGGCAAACACAAGCTTCTATAGGACTTATCAAATAAGCTCTAATAAGCTCAACTCAAACCGAGACATTGAGATGGACCGCTTAGCTTCGCACAAAGCCAAGAATCACAAGCTCAAGTCTCATCGAGGAGCTTATAAGAACTTATTTATTAAGCCCACTCAACTGCTTGCTTCAGTTGAGTGGTCAAAATGGGACAAAATAGATGGTGAGATTAAGCTACCTAAATAAGCTAAAGATGTAAAACAAGCATGCAAATAATAAAAAGAACACAAAGGCTACATAAAGAAGCCAAGCTCACAAGTTAGGGTCAAATCCCAAGCTTTTGCAAGCTTGTGAACTTGACACCTAAACGTGGTGCAGGCATGTTAATGTAATGTATCCAACATAAGCTAGAAAATAAGCACTTAAAAAGTCGAGTTAATATAAACAAATATTTTATGATTTATATGAGCAACTAAACTATACTATCCCAAAAGGACTAAAACTAAAACTTAATATTGAATACACAACAAAATTATACATTTTATTCAAAAACGACTATATGAAAATTTGACTTTTACTTATGAACACAAAGGTTGACTTAAATGAAATTAGAAATTAAACCACTGATTATATATGTTATATTATGCTATAATGACACTGAATTAAGCAAACTAATCAACTTTTAAGCTAATATTATGAACATGGACTTGAAATACTTACATAGATAAGAAAATAGAAAAGATTTAAAACCATTTTGACTATCTACTAAACAAGGACTGAATCTAGATGTTGAACTGAGCTACTAGATACTAATGAGACATATAATAATGGTAAACAACAACAAACAAACACAGGAACTCATATTCAACAGCAAATCCAAACAAACTCAAATAGAAACTGATATGAAGTTTTCAAAGCACAACACTGCCTAACCCAATTTCATCAAATCCAGAGGTTTTAGTGTGTCAAACCCAACCTTTTTCAAATTTAAACCAGATGTCAAACAAGTCTAGGTCTAGGATTTTCAAAATTGACAAATTAACAAGAAAATGCCATATCAAACCATGATCAAATCCAAAACATAAGTACCTAATATAAAGCTCTAATAAGCTCTAATAACAAACAAATAAACATAAAAACATGAAAATTAAAGTATTTAAAACAAGAAACAATGAAATGCAAAAATTGGAAAAATGCTTACAAATGAGAAAGTGGATTGAGACATAGAAACCAAGGACAAGGTTACACCTATTAGCTTCCCAATAAGCTCCTAATACCCCATAGCATTCCAAATCCAACCCTGCTTCATCACCTTCTTCATAATTCTGATTTTTGATTACTCAACTATTTTTCTTGATTTTTTTATATTTTCTGAATTTAAAAGACTATAGCTGTTTAATGAATCTAAAAAGCCTTAAAACTTTGTCAAGAGCTTATGGAGCTTAAAGAATCCACAAAACAACTATTTAACATGAAATTAAAATAACTTGAAAATTTAAAGGAAATAAGCAAAAACTTGAAACTAAGATTAAACTGAATTTAAACTGAAATTAAAGATTCATTACACTAATTTGAAGAAAAGTACAACATGAAAACTGTAAAAGACATTGAAATTAAAGAAAGCTTTAAAAAACTATACTACTTGACTAATGGCTATTCCAAAAGTGGCTTTTCTCTGTCTTTCTTCTCTTCTTTATACACCAATCATCTCCCACTTGTTTCGAGTTGATCCCACCATTTATGAGCCCTTGGATCACTCAAAATCATCGAACCGCCCACATGTGATTTTGGCGCCAAATATTTCAATTGAGCAGGTTTTAGCTTTAATTGGGTTTGGTTTGGGCAATTAAAGGATTTGGAGTTTATAAGAGTGGAGGGACATGGTATGGAGGAGGGTTGAAAATGTGTAGAAAACCGGACCGGTTTTGAATATCCGGGTTGGGAGACATCGCCATGATGATTCTCGTATTAACGCGCTAAGGGCGGGTTTGACTTTGACCAAGCTTTAATAACAAAGGGGTCACAATTGGTTTGGTTTGGGTCAAAAGAGTTGTGAACTGGGGCTCAAGGCAAAGGGTCAAGGGTCAAACTGGTTTGGGCTAGCAGTTGGGCTTGTGATTGGGCTTAGCTAGATATAAGGTGTCCGTTTGGTATAAGTAGTACAACAAGGACCAATTTTGCAAATTTGCCAAACTTCAAGGACTGATCATGCAACTTTTCCAAACTCTCACAAGGACCAAACATGACATAAATGAATAGTACATGGACCACTTTTGCATAAAATTCATTTAAAAGGTCCAAGGACTATTTTTGCAATTTTGGATTTTGAGGGACTAAAAGTGTAATTTCCCAAAAGTTTATCAAATTGTTCCATTTGTTAAATCATGCATAGTACAAGGGTATTATTTGTAAAATTCCAAGTTTAGAATACCAGGACCATTTTGCCAATTTTGTAACTCGAGGGTAAAATTGCCATTTTGTGTAAACTTTCATCCGTGGATGTTTTGTGAACATTTTGATTTCCCAAGGACTTAAGTTGACTTTTCATTCATTTAAAACTTTTAGGGACTAGTTTTGCCAATTTGTGTAACTCTGTGGACCTAAAACGACAATTGTTGTGAAATTGATCAATTTTCACTTGTTTTTCAATCTTTGTACTGAATCACATAAAACACATTTTATGAATTTGTATCATTTTGAGAGTCATTTGTGTGTTTTGGTTGTTTTGTGGGTTTATATAATACAAATATATGTGTATTTAGACACATATCAATTATCCTCTCAGGTAATTGACACAAACCAACTGAGTCGACTCGTAAGCGTTATCCCAACTCGTGACTCTGCTCACACTTTGAGGTCCTTACCGAACGTGGAAAACCAAACCACCGACCACCTCAAACCCTTCATACATATCATACGCAAACAATAATTTTGATATGCGTTCGTTTCACAAAGTTATCAACAACCACACTGTGGAAAGCTAGAAGGGGGGTTGAATAGTTTTACCGATTAAAACTTCATTTTAAACTATTTAGATCGACTTATGTCAATCTATTTGGTGTGTGTGTTAGATAATGATGGATAAGCATATAAGTAAGTAATGTAAAGATAAAGAGTAAGGAAATACAAAACCACGACACGAGTATTTATAGTGGTTCGGCTACAAGGACATCTTCCTTGCCCTACTCCACTCCCCGAGTACCCCACTCGAGAGTTCATAACCACTACATAACACAAGCTCCTTAATGTGGCGGGGAAGCCTTCACAATGTCGCCTACTCTTTATCCGGTACTAGGCAAGACACCGAGTTCTTCCACGAAGTAGAACCACACCTATCACAACGTTGCCTACACTTTATCTGGTACAAGGCTAAATACCGAGTTCCATTACAAAGGACGAACTACTACCCAACACTACAACACAACACAACTACCCCAAAGGAGACACACTCCTTGTTACAACACTAAAAGGATATCAATATCCTTTAACTCAAACTATGTATCTTGTACATCGATGCACCATATCGAATGTACACCCTTGGCACCTTTCACTAATGCTTTCGACACGACCCTTCGGCACCTTTCAATAATGCCTTCAACACAACACTTCTACGGAGGGAGAAAAGAAATATCAACAAGATACACTTCAGTGGTCTTGATGATGACGAAGCTTAGCAACTCATGACCTTGAGCTTGCACGTCTTCAAGAGGTGGTGATCTCGCCTTTAAGAGGAACCTAAAGAATCACACAAACATAAAACTAAATAGAATGATCCTTTGGATTAGAGGTTAGAGATGTTACAATACTGAGAGAAAGTATGTGTAAAGTGGTGGTGAGCAAGAGAGAAATGGCTCACTATTTATAGACAAAATTGTCTACTGTCCCAAAGTTCCCACGAATCCCTCCCTAGAGGGATCCGGCTAGTGCAAACCTAGGGATCGCGCTACTGGGTCAGTTTAGTCCGGATTTCGGGTTGCAAACCGGGCTATGTGTTATGGGTAATGGATTATGGATACCCAACAAGATGCAATGTACCTAGACATTAGGTTATGGATCTTGGTTCATGGGTCATGGATCATGGATAATACCCAACATGACTTCATGCATGATGTCATGCAATGGGTCATAGGTTATGAATCATGCTCCATGGGTATGGGTTATGGACTTTGGTTTTTACCCAACAACATTCATTGTACCTAGTCTATGGATCATGGGTCATGGACTTTGGTTTTTACTCATTACTTTACCCATTACAATATATACAAAGTATATATGTACATTTCTATATTATGTAAACACTAGTTGTTATACATATGCATTTATATAAGATGTAAACAATATTATTTGTTTAGTGTTTATATAAAAATGTCTTTAGTTTTATATAACTTATTTACTAAACATGTTTTGATATGGTTTTAATATGTTTAGTATAAGTATGTTAGTAAACTATTGGCTCAAACCTTTTACGTATTTTATTTGTTTCGTTAAAATGATTTTACGTTTGTTATCGACAAAATATTAGAAGATCGTAAAATATAAATAAACGTTTTTATGGTTTATTTGTATTAACAATCTCTCATTTTTGTTGATGAAAAACATAAGATTATTTTAAGAAGAAAATAAAATTCGTAAAAATTTGAAATGGAGTTTTTACTCTCTTCTCCCTCTTTTGTCGAAATAAAAGAGCGTTGAAAGAAACTAACACATTGTTTTGAGAAAAACGTGTGAAAAGTGACAATATGAAAAAATAGAGAGTAAGAGGAGAGAAAGATTCTCGTCTTAGCTCCCCCTTGATGGATGCTCCTCTTTGTTGAGGGCGTCAAGTAATTAGGAAGTTTAAGCGAGTGTGTTGCAATTATGTTTGCAAATGGTTTCGTCTTTGACGAAAAGTTCCCCCTTGACGAGTTCTCCCTTTTGAGGAGGATGTCAAGTAGTATAAAGAAACCTAATGTATTGCAAGCATTTTTGCAATGTTTTGCTTTGACGAAAAGCTCCCCCTTGTTGAGGGTGTTAAAGTCTTCATGTATATTTTAAAAATCTACAAAACAAATGTTAGAAAACAAGTATATGGTGCATAATTTCCTGCAAATGAGATTCATATTAGTGAAAAATAAGGTTTCTATTGCATGAATCCTACGAATCCTTCCTGTGAGGGGTCCGTCTAGGAAAAATTGAGGGAACCATGTACCTGCATTCTTTTGATAGCAATATAGATGTAAAATGTGATGTTAACATTCAAATGAGTTATATATTATGGCACCAAGCATATTCTCATATCTATATAACATACAACATGTGGTTTCATTCAATAAAACACGAGAAATGATATACATATCTCTAAAACTAAAAGAATGATACAAGCACGTACTACATTTTCTATCGTTTCTAAGTTTTGCCTAAGACTAAAGATGAGCACCATTATGCTTGTATTCTTAAGTTCTAAGGATGATTAGATTTGTTGACCTCATCATAACGCTCGAGAAGGTGTTAGAACATGAAACACAGTTCGTCACGTATTTCATGGACTAGTCCTTCGACATGTTGACATAGAAAGCAATCATTGCCATGGCTAGAGAATGGTGGTGGTAGGAATGGAGTGGTTTGAGGTGGAAGATTTGATGAGGAAGATGGATATTCCACAAAAGATTGAGGGATTTGTGGAGACACATTTGATGAGGTTGGAGGTGGTTCAACTAAGGGTGTAGGTGGTGGAATATGTGTTGATGGTGGCGGTAGAGAAGTGTCTACTTCCATGTGATCGGGTTGTTGGTTTTGATGATTCCTCATAATCCAAAATGGACCATTTGAGGGTGATGGAGAAAAAGATACGGGTGCTAGTGTTGTTTCAACACCAAGGTTTTAGTGAGGAGGTTGTTGTTGCACCATTTTCTCAATTGAGGAAAATGTTGGCAATGGTGGTGGATGAGATGGCCTAGGTGGTAAGTCCTCTAAGTTGTAAAGGTGTGGAGATGAGAGTGAAGTGGTGAAAGAGATAGCTCTAGGTACTAACGGTGATGGTTTTGTGGAAGAAGGGGTGTTTGGTTTAGGAGGTATAGTAGTGCTTGGCAAGGGTTGTCTTGTGGGAACAATCCTTTTGGGAATTGGTTTGATTGGTAGAGTTGGTTGTGAGGGAGTTCTAGTGTTTGAGGCTTTAACGGGTGATGATTCGGTTGAAAAGATTTCGTGAACAACTCGAGCAAGTTTCTTGGGAGGTCCTTTAGTAGATGAGTTAACACTATGGCTTTTCCTCATGTTGAAATGGTAGAAAGGGAATGTGTAAAAAGAGAGCTTTAGCTACTGAGAGTGATAGTGTGAATGTGGACTTGGAAGTTCTTACACAAGAGGTTTATAAAGAGAAAGATTTGGTAATTGAATTAAAGTTTAAGCCACTAAAATCCTTCAAATTGCAATGATTTGCATGCATAAGAGTTGAATGCAGAGTTGTATGACCTAGGAAGTTAATTAAGACAATGTGAAGTGTTCAAATTAACAAAGAGGGTTTGAAATGACTGTTGTAATTAGGATTGGCTTAGTCTGTGCAGCCGATTCCAACGGATCGCTCACATGAGGGATCCGTCTAGGCTAAACCTAGGGATCCGGCTTTCAATAGCCAAGGAAAAGAAGGATGATGTTTTTATAAGGCCTAGTACCTACATATCTTGAGTGTTTCAGTTTCTCTAGGTGTCTTATATGATATGAGACTTAAATAATTAAGTATAATGAGTGAGGGTATCTAATGATGTCTTTTATGGAAACAATGGGGTTTTTATGAACACCAATGGGTGATCAAAGATGACACTAAGAATTTTAAGGGTGTCAAGTGGAGTCAAATGATCCTAGAGATTAGATGATGATATAAGGAAAATTTAGAAATATCCTTAAAAAATTAGAAGAAATGAAAAACTAGTTTTTAGCCTATTTTGAGATAAAGATGACTAAAATCAATTTGCTAAAATTGAGAGAAATATCAAACTAGGTGTTTTAAGATGAGAGGAACAATGTGTGAACATTGGAGCGGAAGTATGGTGAGTCTTGAAAAAGTGATAAATCAAAAATACCTTGAATGTGATCCTAAGTTATCTTATGAGTGAATGTGAGATCGGCGAGCTTGAGGAAGACTTAAGTGGTCCTAAAGTATCATGTTTAACTAGTCTAATAAGGTCCGGAAGATTGGATTGATGTGAAGATGTTTAAAATAGCTTTACATTTGCCGGATCCCAGATTCCTTACTTGAGGTGTCCGGCTAGTTATAAGCCGAGGATCCGGCATATGGGAAGATTGCTCAACAACGAACGTGCAATATTTTGTTCTAGGTGTTGAGTTTTGAAACTAATGATTTTCACAGTACCTATACATGTATACAATCAAGACATGGTAAGAGTGGCATGTAAGAACATTAAATGATCAACAAACGATTTATTTCATAGGTATGATCAAGTTACAAAGGTAGATAAAAGACAAAGCCTAAGGATTGATGGATTGTCGAGTGGGTTGTGAGTAGTTGATGATTCAGGAACGAAAAATGAAGTGATGAGAGATGTGTTCAAATGTTCCATCATTTTGTTCACAAGTATATATTGAGGACTTTGAAATTGAGGGTGATAGTACATGACATGATGATAAAGGCGTGTTAAGAACATTCGATATGGAATTAGTTTGTCCTTGTTGCCTTGGAGGTTTACAATTCGCCTTGCGAAGAAGTAGGCAAGATTGTATGGTTGTTGAGTTACTAGACAATAAATCAGGTGAGCACAACATGCGGGAAGTATCTCACGATTTCCTGTAAGACTCCAAACATTTTCACGTAGAATGATTGCGAGAGGTTTGAGCTCATCTAGGATATGACATATATAAATTATGTTTGGATTTGAGTAATTGGATTGAGGAGTGCATAGAAGTTGAGTTATCACTTGAGAAGAGGGTATGTATGAACAATATGGACTGTTTTCTTCACGATAGTTAAAGAGAGAATCAAGTGACCAATCTTCGGTGAAGGCACATTGTCCATAATTTGGAATTCGAAGAATGTGAGCAAATTGCTCAAGAGTCAAAACAAACGTTTGGTTTTTTATCCAAAACCATAGCAAGAGAGAATGATCCTCGTTACGAACGAGTTCAACTTGACGAAAGAATTCCAAAACAAACCGCGGACAAATTTTCTCGTTGATTTCGAGAAAACCTTATAGTCCTATGGTGCGGAATGAAGTGTTGATACATTCTTGGAAGATTAGAGGTGAGTCAATAATACGTCCTTCATAAAAGTTACGAGTTTCGAGATTGTTGAACCCACGAACATGATTGCCCGGTGTGTTAGGCTTGAGAGAAATATTTGGAATGTACACATAAGTGAGTTGATGATCGAAGTTATACTCATGAGACATGATGAAACCTATAGATATGGAACAAATATTTTACATGAGTAAGTTAGAACATAGTAAAACTTCAAGAGTGAGTACGTTTTTGATTGGTGATACCTTTAAGTAGTTTAATCCTTCTCTTGAATTATTGTTGAAATGATATGATCTCCTAATGTTTTTATTGACTATTCTATTTTTATTAACAATGGCATTTAACTTACTTTGTTCTAATATTATAGTAAGGTTTTCCCTTTTATGATAAGTTTTATGAAATGGTTTTTATGTTGCATGAGTGTCTGTCACCAGATCCACGGTTGTGCCGATTCCCTTTTAAAAGGGATCCGACTAGTTAAAACTCAAGGATCCGGGGATCTGCAATTTTGACAGAAAAATGGTTTTGACGTAGAATCGATTTTTGTAATTTTTATGTTATAAAGTGAAATGTGTTTTAGCCAATGTTAAATCTTAAGCATGCATTAATAATTTCAAAACATGTCAAGGTTTGAAATGTGCGAAAGAGAAAAATACAAGAACACATTATGCGAGAAATAAACGAGATAAACTACGAAATTAATTATATTTCATTTCAACGCTTAGAGCAATACAAAGTATCGGATAGATGATACAAATGTAGATCAATAAGACAAAGTACATGTCTCCATGAGAAAACTTGATCATGGGATACACGAGAGTGATGAGCGAGATGATGATGAGCACGAGGCGATGTAAACTATGATGATGGAGATCTTTCTTGGTTTTGATTTTCTCAAAGTGAGTTGATGAAGAAGATGAATTTTGAATGTGAGGTATTTTGAAAGTGGAAGACTTGAAAAATGGGGTTTGTTGATGATAGTTGACGATCGAGGGATTTTATGGGAAGGAGGAATTTTGAAATTTGTGTTTTGTTTTATTTGTATTTAGAAAGATTTGATTTTAGTAATTAGGTTAAGACAACACATATTGATATACCTAGGTTTAGACGGATGATAACACGTATGCACAAAGGTTTTCTAATGAAGCCACATATATCGGATAAGTATATTTTGGATATTTAAATAAATGAGAAAAAATATAAACATATAAGTTTCCATTGAGTGACATGCAAGCATACTCATACTTAGCAAATGTTACTTAGAGACAAGTCTTATGAAAGTCATACCTCTATTGCAATTTGAGCGTCCCTTTCTTTTGACAAATTGTATCAATGGACAACTCCGGTTTCTTCGAGATCTAGTTGGTAGTATATTTAGACAACTTTTTTGAAAAGGTTATCTTATTACCAAGGAATCCTGATGGCTTGCTTATTATGAGATTAACTAAACAAAATGACAAGAAAGGTTAGTTCATTTTGTAAAAAAAATAAGATGTAAGAAAATTAATGTTGTCATCTAATCAACATCCAACAAGAGTATTCTTAAACTATAGTATTTGTTTTTAGAAGGTTTCCTTCTTTGTAGTTTTCAAACATACATGGATCGTATCAAGTTTTTAAAGTACAATATACGAAACTTGGTAATGAAGCTCTAGTACCAATTGTGGAAAAGTAGAAGGGGGAGGGTTGAATAGTTTTACCGATTAAAACTTCGTTTTAAACTATATAGATCGACTTATGTCAATCTGTTTGGTGTGTATGTTGGATAATGATAGATAAGCATATAACTAAGTAATGTAAAGATAAATAGTAAGGAAACACAAAACCACAACACAAGTATTTATAGTGGTTCGGCTACAAGGACACCTTCCTTTATAGTGGTTCCACTCCTCAAGTACCCCCACTCGAGAGTTCGTAACCACTACACAACACAAGCTCCTTAATGTGGCGGAGAAGCCTTCACAACGTCGCCTACTCTTTATCCGGTACTAGGCTAGACACCAAGTTCTTCCACGAAGTAGAACCAAACCTATCACAACGTCGACTACACTTTATCCGGTACAAGGCTAAATACCGAGTTCCATTACAAATGAGGAACTACTACCCAACACTACACCACAACACAACTAACCTAAAGGAGACACACTCCTTGTTACAAACACTAGAAGGACATCAATATCCTTTAACCCAAACTATCTATCTTGTACATCGATGCACCATGTCGAATGTACACCCTTGGCACCTTTCACTAATGCCTTCGACACGACCCTTCAGCACCTTTCACTAATGCCTTCAACACAACACTTCTATGGAGGGAGAAAAGAACTATCAACAAGATACACTTCAATGGTCTTGATGATGACGAAGCTTAGCAAATCATGACCTTGAGCTTGCACGTCTTCAAGAGGTGGTGATCTCGCCTTTAAGAGGAACCTAGAGAATCACACAAACATAAAACTAAATAGAATGATCCTTTGGATTAGAGGTTAGAGATGTTACAATACTGAGAGAAAGTATGTGTAAAGTGGTGGTGAGCAAGAGAGAAATGGCTCACTATTTATAGAAAAATTGTCTACTGTCCCACGGTTCCCACGGATCCCTCCCCAGAGGGATCCGGCTAGTGCAAACCTGGGGATCCGGCTACTGGGTCAGTTTAGTCCCGATTTTGGGTTGTAAACCGGGTTATGGGTTATGAACCATGGGTTATGGGTAATGGATTATGGATACCCAACAAGATGTAATGTACCTAGACATTGGGTTATGGATCTTGGGTCATGGGTCATGGACTTTGGGTCATGGATCATGGATAATACCTAACATGACTTGCAATGGGTCATGGGTTATGGATCATGCTCCATGGGTATGGGTTATGGACTTTGGTTTTTACCCAACAACATTCATTGTACCTAGTCAATGGATCATGGGTTATGGACTTTGGTTTTTACCCATTACTTTACCCATTACAATATATACAAAGTATATATGTACATTTCTATATTATGTAAACGCTAGTTGTTATACATATGCATTTATATAAGATGTAAACAATATTACTTGTTTAGTGTTTATATAAAAATGTCTTTGGTTTTATATAACTTATTTACTAAACATGTTTTGATATGGTTTTAATATGTTTAGTATAAGTGTGTTAGTAAACTATTGGCTCAAACCTTTTACGTATTTTATTTGTTTCATTAAAATGATTTTACGTGTGTTATCGACAAAACATTAGAAGATCGTAAAATATAAATAAACTTTTTATGGTTTATTTGTATTAACACACCTTGGTTTCTTGTTAAATCAAATCGGTTATGAAATGGTCGATACATAAGATAACCATTCATAGACAAATGATTATAACCAATTGAAATGCAATCACCCTTTCGACCTATGAGATTATCACCAATTAATCAAATTTGATAAAAAATTGTCACCAAAACTTAAGCACTATTGGATCTTTAACTTAGCTTGAAATTGATCATAAACAAAATATTACAATAAAACAATCTTCATACAACAAACATCATCCATACAAGTAAATAGAAACTTAGCCAATCATAGCAAACAAAAACATGATCATAAGAGTTTTAAAGTAAATAAACATAAAAAGGTACCAACTAGTTGCAAAGATGATGGAATAAAATGAAGGTGATGATCCTTCAATCTTGTGGTTGGTGTTGTTAATATTAGATGATAGATTAGTATCGTGCTCGATATGTGAGGTTGAGTCCATTAGGGTTTTATGTATTCACCTTTATAAATATGGTATGAATGAAACATGTCACCACGGTAGCTCAGAAGATAAGTCGATTGTGACCGTGCTTGACAATGGGCTGGCATTGGTAAATGAATTCATGTACCTCAACGCAAATGTCAAAGAAACGGCTCATTCATCTCAATGATAGTAGCTTTCTCCCTTGTCAACTGTTGTGTTATGTCGCATAAATCATTTGCAGCTCAATATCACCTTCGGTTGAGAACTTAGAGGTGCAAAAATGTCTTAAAAGAAAAGATTGTTAAATGGCCTTTTTAAAAGATTTGGTAGCATTTAATTTCTCCTTTTTGAAATGGGCACATATAGCCCGTTGAAAACTTAAATAAGTACTTAAGGCGCATTGCTTTTTCTCAATTGTAGATCGTTTAAAAATATTTTTATATAATATATTTAAGTTTTTAATATAAATAAGATATTACGTTTAGGAATTTATTTAAATCGTTTGCGCCTTTTATTAGCGATTTGTATAACGTGTCGGTTTGGTGCTTGTCAGTTTAGTCGGTCTTGGTTTAAGCGTCTAAGTTTAGCCGTCTTGCGTCTTGCCGTTTCACCTCTAAGAACTTCACACCTTCCTTGGTCACAGATATACCAACTATCTCAAACCATTGTACCGGTCAAATCTCTTAATTCACCATTATTCAACGTCACATATTTTCCTTCACTTTCATCATTATTCAACCCATACTTACAAATCTAACTCACAAACATCCAACATCACCGTAATCCATGACTAATCATAACCGCAAACGACCACAGCCACTTTTCGGCTATGTCACCACTAATCCGAAAGCCACCAAAAATAGCTACCCATCAACAGCCGCCACCCGAAAACCACCAACAACCGCCACCCAAAACCCATCAACAGCCCAACCCACTAATGTTTGTCTGATATTGGATCTTCTTTATTTTTCTTTGCTGAAACATGGTGGTGGGATGACGGTTGGTTATGATATTTAATGGGATCTATGATAATCTATTAATCTGGGTAGTAGCTAACGAAATCCACTTTTCAACTCTTTCCTTGAGTTTAATTATATTAGAGGTGGCAAACAGGGTACGGGCAAGCGGAGCTGAGACAGCAAACCAAGGCTTGGTAAAATGGGCTAAAGGCAAGAGCGCGAAAAACCAGTAGCATGTTATCAAATCGACAATAAAATCACCAAACGATGAAATAAATTTTAAGCGTAATATCTTATTTATATTTCAAAAGTTAAATATATTTTGTAAAAGATATTTTTTAAACGATCTTAATGTTCTACAATTAAGAAATAAAATGTCTTGGATTAGTCTTATTTAAGTTTTCGATAAATTTATATGTGCCATTTCAAAAAAAAATGAGGGGTTAAATGTCTTAATCTTTTAAAAATGCCCATTTAAGACATCCTTAACTTTTGAGCATTTACCACCTCTAAATTATATATTCTATCTTTAACGTGTTTTCTATTCATGTAAAAAATGTTTTTAGGTGGAGAATACATAGGTTTATTCTCGGTTGGATACTTTGGTTTATCCTGGTCCGGGATACTTTGGTTTATCCCGTATGAAAAAATTAGATACTTTGGGTTATCCGCAAAAGGGATACTTTAGGTTATTCCGTATGAAAAAAGGATACTTTGAGTTATCCGAAAAAAGAGATACTTTGGGTTATCCTGTAGAAAAAATAAATATATACTTTGGTTTCTCCAGGTTTATCGGTTCATCACTTTCTATTTTGAAGATTTGCTTCCGCTTGCTATCAGATGTTTTTGTTAATACAAATAAACCGTAAAAACGTTTATTAATATTTTGCGATCTCTTTGTGTTTTGTTGATAAATATATAATGTTGTCTTAAGTATAATTATAAGGATACATGTTATTTTTGTAAAACATTTACATATAATCTTTTAAATACAAAAATGTAGTAACAAAAGCATTTGTTGTAATAGTTAATTAGGATGGGTAAAAATCACAACACATGGATCTTAACCCATACCAAAGAGACTTGATCTGATGTATCTTGAATCATTGAATCTAGATATAACCCAATGGACCAACCCATGACCCATAAAAAACCCAGGCGAAGAAGAGGCGTTCCACGGATCACAACTTTGCTAGCCGGATCCAGTGGAAGGATCCGTGGGATCCGTGTGAGCAGTGAGAAATTTGCTATATAAATGAGGCCATTTCTTCATTCTAACTCACCCTCTCTTCTTACTAAATCTCTCATACACTCTCATTCTCTTCTAACATATAGATCACTTGATCTGAGAGTTGTTCTTCTTTTCTTTCTATTTGTGATCCTCATATAGGTCGCCTGCAAGGCGAGATCACGAAGATTCTTCAAGTCATCCAAGCAAGGGTCCTTGATTGATTTGTCACTCCAAGATTTACGTAGCGAAGATCTTGTATTTAATATTTCACATATTTGTTGTGTAATAGTTGTGTTGGTTTGGTCCACCGTGCTACGGACTCGTATATTCAGCTTTGTCTGGAAAAAGTGTAAGCAACGTTGTGAAGGCTTCTCCAAGTGAAGGGGTTTGTTGACATAGTGCTTGAACTCGAGTAGGTGACTCGGGGAGTGGAGTAGGGCAAGGAAGGTGTCCTCAGAATGAACCACTATAATCGGTTGTGTCATTTCTATCCCTTATCTTTATTTATTTGCTTGCATTATCGTTAGATCTATCGTTCTCAACATCCATACGATTTCACATAATATCGAATCTAAAGTTTTGAAATCAACTTAAAATCGGCAAAACTATTCAACCCCCCTTCAGTTTTCCACAATTGGCATCAAGAGCTAAGTTTATAAAAGTATTAAAATAAAATTGTATTTTAAAACTTTTCGATCACTATGGGTTACGAAAATTATAAGGAAGGGCAATCTATGCAACGACCACCACTACTTGAAACTAATGGTTTTATATATTGGAAAAATAGATTCAAACATATGTGGAGTCTAAAGATATTGATCTTTGGTACATTATTGTTGAAGGTGATTTTGAGGCTACCTCAAATGATGATAAAGGAAATTTAGTTCACATACCTCATGATAAACTAAATGATGAAATGAAGAAAAACTTTCTAAAAATAGTGAAGCAAAATGGTTTTATATAATGCTTTACCGAAAAAGGAATTTGAAAGAATTTCTATGCTTAAAACCTCTAAAGAAATTTGGAATTCTTTAGTTGTAACTCATCAAGGCAACCAACAAGTTAAGAATAATAAAATTGATCTATTTGTTCAACAATATGAACAATTTTCAATATCGGATGAAGAAACTATAGATCATTCATTTGCTAACTTTAATACTATTATTACATCTTTACAAGCACTTGATGAATCTTTTTCTAGCCGTAACCATGTTAGGAGATATCTAAGGGCACTTCCATCGAAGTGGAGATCCAAGGTGACGGCAATCGAAGAGTCAAAAGATTTGACAATCCTCACCCTCGATGAACTCATAGGCAACCTAAAAGTCTACGAGCTTGTCCTTGCTAAAGATTCCTGAAGCCTCAAAGGTGAAGAGAAACACAAATCTCTTGCCCTTAAAGCCAAAAAGGCTTCAAGCGATGAGAGAACTCATCTTGAGTAGTGACGACGAAGAGTACGCTATGGCGGTGAGGACTTTAAAAAGTTCTTTAGAAGAAAGGGTGATACGTCAAACAACCGTATGACGATAAGAAAGGTTTTCGGAAAAGCAAAGAGGACGAAAAGCCAAGGATGATCGTACTTGCTTTAAATGTGGAGACCCAAACCACTTTATTAGTAAGTGTCCCAAACGGGATGATCAAAAGGCATTCGTGAGCGCACGTGGGGAATGAGCGACGAGGAGGACGAAGAAATTTGTCTCATGGCAAATGACGAGGTATGTCACGAATACTATAGTAGTTCATCACTTGATGACGACTCATTGCATAATGAATATGATAAACTATGCAATATTAGCTTAAAACTAATTAATAAAAACAAGCTTTTAAAGAGTCAAAACCAACGTTTAGATTAAGAAGTCATAGAATTAAAAGCAAAACTAAAACGTTTGGAAAAGGGTAAAATAGCAAGTGGTGAATGTGAACTTTGTGTTCAACTTCAAACACTAGTTGATCATTTAGATTCTAAAATTGCTAGAATGAGTACAAACACCTTAGATACAATACTCGATGGTGTTAAACCGCAACAACCAAAAGGGTCTAGGCATACAACAACTTGATCCATCAACTAGTGAAAGTAAAGAAACAAAATTTGTTAAAGAATTAGAAAAACCACCCTTTGTTGTGGCGGATCCCACGGATCCCTAAAAGGGAACCGCTAGTGTACAACCGGGATCCGTGGATCTGCTGTGACAACTAGTGGTAATAACATAGCTTCATCATCTAGAAACGAGTTCGTTATCGTAAATAGGAAGAAACCAACTCATGTCACCACTAGACATCCACCTCCAAAATTAATCATACTTTTGCAAGAAACAAAGCACCATCTTTTCAAAAACATAATGCATCTAGGAGACCTAATAACGTTTACCCAGTAACCATCAAATGGGATGGAACCCTAATATGCAAAACGGTTTCTCTTTTCAAAACTTTGCCCCATGGAATGCATACTCATCTTATCCATACATGTCTAACATGAATGGAATGTTTAACACTAATGGACCCATGAATAAATGGGGACCAAACTTTGAGTTTATTATTGTTTTAGGTGTGCTTAAAGGTCGACCTAGACCCCGATGAATGGGTCAAGGATAGCGGGTGCACGAGGCACATGACCGCAATAGGATCTATTCTCACATATGAATCCATAAATGGAGGTAATGTGGTGTTTGGAAATAGCAAAAGTAGAATCATCGGTAAATGTACGGTTTCTAACAAATCTCTAACCATTAACGATGTGTATCACGTAGAAAACCTAAACTTTAATCTCTTAAGTATAGGACAAATATGTGATAAAAAGTGCAATGTACTTTTACAGAAACCGTAGTAAGATACTTAAAAATGGCATAACCATAGGAAGAGGAATTAGGAAACATGGAGTCTATGTCATTAAAATCGGTAATGAACCTAAAGACAAACTATGTCTTACCTCTATGGATGATACTTGACCTTATGGCATCGAAGATTGGGTCACACCAACATGCGACTTCTTCAATCGCTATCATCCAAAGATCTAGTAAGAGATCTACCTAAGTTAAAATATGAACATCATTTTGTGATGCTTGTAGTGTAGGAAAACAAGCTCATTCGAGTCATAAAGCTAAAAACATGGTGTCCACAACTAGGTGTCTAGAATTGCTTCATATGGATTTATTTGGTCCATCCGCTATCCAAAGTTATGGAGGCAACTACTATACTTTGGTAATAGTGGATGACTACTCTAGGTATACTTGGACAAAATTTTTAAAGAACAAAACGAAACCTTTAACTATTTTGAAATATTAAGCAAAAAGATCCAAAGACAAATAGGAAAACCCATAGTGTCTATTAGGACGGATCATGGTAGGAATTCGATAATGAAGTGCAATTCGGAGCTTTTGTGACGCTAATGGTATTACTCACAACTTCTCGGCCCACGCACTCCACAATCGAATGGGGTAGTAGAAAGAAAGAATAGAACCCTTCAAGAAATAAGTAGAACCATGCTTAACGAACAATCCATACCTCAAAATTTTGGTGTAATCTTTGTTGATACTTCAACATACATACTCAATCGAGTCTTAATTAGACCAATCTTAGGTAAAACTCCATATGAGTTACTCCGAGGCAAAAGCATACTTTAAATCATTTAGAGTCTTTGGAAGCAAATGCTTCATTCTTAACACTAAAGATTACCTTACAAAATTTGATCCTAAATCAACCGAAGGTATCTTTCTAGGTTACTCGCCTAATAGCGAAGCTATTGTAATTAAGAAAAGATAAATGAAGAAGAAGAACCTTCAATTAGTGAAATCAAAAACATTAAAGAGTCCAAAGATCACCCGTAGATAAGGTCATAGGAAAGCTAAATGAGCGAACATTAAGATCTCAAGTTCAAAACCAAAGTAGTTTATTTTGTTTTGTTTCAACTATAGAACCTAAGAACACAAGAAGCCATAAAAGATGAAAGTTGGGTAATGGCTATGCAAGAAGAATTAAATCAATTTGTTTCTAATGATGTTTTGACACTTGTCCTCCACCTAGTAATCAAACCGTAATAGGAACAAAATGGGTGTATAAAACAAATTAGATGCAAACGGAGTAGTATCTAGGAACAAGGCTAGACTCGTTGCCCAAGGGTATAACCAACAAGAAGGAATAGACTTTGATGAGACCTATGCCCCGTGGCTAGATTAGAGTCTATAAGAATACTTCTTGCGTATGCTTGTGCTAATGATCTAAAGCTTTATCAAATGGATGTCAAAAGCGCTTTTCTAAATGGTCTTATTAATGAAGAAGTATATGTAGCTCAACCTCAGGGCTTCATCGATTTTGAAAAACCCAAACACGTTTATAAATTAAAGAAAGCCCTTTATGGTCTTAAACAAGCTCCAAAAGCTTGGTATGATGAACTTAAGTCCTTTTAATTAAACATAACTATACCATGGGGTTAGTTGACAACACACTTTTACTAAGAAGAAGGAGTCACACATAATCATAGTACAAATATACGTAGATGATATTATATTGAGATCCACTTGTCAAGACATGTGTGATGATTTCTCTAAAATCATGCATGACGAGTTCGAGATGAGTATGATGGAGAACTTAGTTTCTTTCTTGGTCTACAAATTAAACAAGTAGAAGATGGTATCTTCTTCAATCAATCTAAATACATCAAGGAGATGTTAAAGAAATTTGGTCTAGAAGAGTTGAAACCAATTAGGACACCCATGTCATCCGACACCAAACTCACAAAAGATGAAGGCGAGGCGAATCTGTAGATAATACTAAATATCGTGGCATGATAGGTAGTCTTCTACCTCACGGCAAGTAGGCGGATATCATGTTTAGTGTCCGCTTATGTGCTAGGTTTCAAGAAAATCCCAAAACTTCACACCTAGAAGCCGTAAAAGAATTTTTAGATACATTAAGGGTACAACACAATTAGGATTATGGTATCCTAAGGCGCGGTGTAGAAACAATTGTATTTGCAGATTCGACCATGCAGGGATTACGTTGATAGAAAAAGTACAAGTGGGGTGTATACTTTCATGGGATGTTGTTTAACATCGTGGTTTTCTAAGAAACAAACGGCTCTAGCAATATCAACAACCAAGGCAAAGTCGTCTCCGCCGCAAAGCATGCCAACAAGCACTATGGATGAAACAAGCGTTAGTAGACTACGACATTCATCTAAGCGACATAGCCATTCTATGTGATAACAAAGGTGCCATCGACTTAAGCAAGAATCGGTATTGCATTCTCGCACCAAGCATATAGAGATTCGTCATCACTTCTTAAGAGACAATGTTCAAAGGGAACATTTCTATTGAGAAGGTAGCATCCGAAGATAACATAGCCGACGCCCTCACCAAACCGTTGAGCGGGAACAATTCAACCTACTTCGTCTTGGTCACGGTTTAATGGAACACACGTCGTAATTTATTTTGACTCTACAAGGTATGTAAACACTAGCCTTCTTCCTCCGAGTCTAGGATCTCTATTTCACGCACAACTCACAAACAATACGGAATTTTCAAAACCCAAAGATAAGTTTTTTTTACTTATAGCTCTCCTACTTTTATATGCACATTTTCAAAGAAAACCTACTTTCACAATGTTTTCTAAAAGGATGATACCTTCCGTATCAATTTCACAAAAGCAATTTCTCACGTCTAGGACAAATCGCTTTTCATTATTAATACAAAGTAAAAACCAGTTTTCATTGCATCTCATGTCTTTTGAATGCTAAAGGGACACATAACTAATATGTGTTTCGGGTACATTCATTTAAGCTACAATGAATTAGGAGCATTGACAACACAGATTACGTACTTATGTACTAAATATGTGTTTTCGGGTTATCTCAATAGGATACTTTTATACTTCTAGTTTAGTTTTTATTTCTTTTTGGGGTCGAGATAACCGCAACTCCAAATAGTTTGCATATAGGCACACAATAGGCAAAAATATTTCCAAAAGGAGAATTTTGTCTTGCACGAAACACGAGACCCACGGATCCCAGCCTTCGTCTTTGGGCGGATCCTCGTGGGAAGGATCCGTGGGATCCGTGTATACATAAGTGTTTTCAACTTCTATTTTGTCATTTTGGATGAAAAATCCACATTTGTTTTATTTTTGGGAGTATGTTCTTTAATGCTTGTGTTCTCATGATCACATGCCTTGAATTCATATCTAATCATTAGATTTTAATCCACATTTTGGGCCAAGCATTCATTACAATATGTTGTTTCTCTATATATATAACTCCCAAAATGCTTGCATACTCCATCTCCTTCTCACAAACACACTTCATCATGTCATCCAAAAACCCTTTAGGAGAATCATCTAGTACAAACAATCATGATATCCAAACCTTTGTACTTCCACCATCCAAAATACCACAATCAAATGCTAGGATATCCGCCCGGATTAGTATCCGATCTTGTTGTTTAGCAAAACCAACCTCAAATGATTCATCCTCAAATAACTCACCACAAGATGCTTCCATTATAGCACCACCCTCATCACCAACAAGTACACCAACTTCATCACCACCTAAAATAACTCTTTTGGAACTCCTTAGGACTCAACAAGATCTACCCAACCTAAAGAAAAGAAATAGTCTTTTCCACCCCACATCACCAAATACTATTTTCAAGATCTTGAAACATCACCACCTCTAGCTCCCATCACATTACAAGAACATCTAGGTTCTTTCCACCACCACATACAAACATTCCGGATTTTGATCCATATTTTCCTATTTTTCCACCACAATTTCCGCATAACTCAAATCAAAACAACCGGAAAACTTCCGCACTCATTACCCACATCATTTACATTGTGAACATTGCCAATCCACTAGGAAATTGCAATAGAAGTTAGGGAAGAAATCGTTTCATACTCAACCTCATCCTTGATCGCATCAATACCATTACTCATCAAAACCTCCATCCATAACCTTATGCAAGCATGGAAGGAATCTCTACTACTATTTTTTTTTGTCATTTTCAAGAACAAGTCTTGTTCTTATTTTACATGCTTGTAAGTGGCTTAACTACCACTACAATTTGTCGTTTTATTACAAGGCCTTGTTTACATACCTTGGCTCCTATCTTGTTTCTCGACAACCATAAGATCATTTAAGCATGTTCCTAACTTTCTTTTGTAGATTTTTTCTTCTTTGACGCCCCAAACTAGGGGAGCTACCGTCGAGGGGAGTAAATGTCGTAAACTATTTTTCTTCCAAGGGTTAACTTTTTGTTTCGACAAAAGGGGAGAAAAGTAAAACTTAAGAGCTTTCAAAACTTACATGTATTCTTAAGTTTTACTCATCATAACATTATATTTTGTCATCAACAAAAGGGAGATTGTTAATACAAATAAACCGTAAAAGCGTTTATTAATATTTTGCGATCTCTTTGTGTTTTGTTGATAACATATATAATGTTGTCTTAAATATAATTATAAGGATACATGTTATTTTGTAAAGCATTTACATATAATCTTTTAAATACAAAATGTAGTAACAAAAGCATTTGTTGTAATAGTTAATTAGGATGGATAAAATCACAACCCATGGATCTTAACCCATACCCAAAGAGACTTGATACAATGTATACTTAGATACATTGAATCTAGATATAACCCATGGACCAACCCATGACCCATAACCAAAAACCCATGGGCAAGAGGGCGTTCCACGGATCCCTAGCTTTGTGCTAGCCGGATCCCAGTGGAAGGATCCGTGGGATCCGTGTGAGCAGTGAGGAAATTTGCCTATAAATAGAGAGCCATTTCTTCATTCTAACTCACCCTCTTCTTACTAAATCTCATACACTCTCATTCTCTTACAACATATAGATCACTTGATCTAGAGTTGTTCTTCTTTTCTTTCTATTTGTGATCCTCATATAGGTCCTTCTCTAAGGCGAGATCACGAGCATTCTACAAGTCATCCAAGCAAGGGTCCTTGATTGATTTGTCCTCCGCAAGATTTACATAGCGAAGATCTTGTATTTAATATTTCACATATTTGTTGTGTAATAGTTGTGTTGGTTTGGTCCACCGTGCTACGGACTCGGTATCTAGCTTTGTGGGAAAAAGTGTAAGCAACGTTGTGAAGGCTTCTCCGCCAAGTGAAGGAGTTTGTTGACATAGTGCTTGAACTCTCGAGTAGGTGACTCGGGGAGTGGAGTAGGGCAAGGAAGGTGTCCTTGTAGCCGAACCACTATAAATCGGTTGTGTCATTTCTATCCCTTATCTTTATTTATTTGCTTGCATTATCGTTAGATCTATACGTTCTCAACATCCATACGATTTCACATAATATCGAATCTAAAGTTTTTGAAATCAACTTAAAATCGGCAAAACTATTCAACCCCCCCTTCTAGTTTTCCACAGTTTTCACAATAAATATTTATTTGCTTCATCAACAATTATTTGTGGTTTGGTTGTTTTATTGTTTTTTTTGTGATACCATGTTGATTTTGTTTATTAGCTTTTCTACTCCAGTTTGAGCTTTTACGATTTTGTCACTCAAACTGCGGGGGAGTACTAAATGATAGATTAGTAGACCCAAGCTTGATATGTGGGGTTGGGTCCATTAGGATTTTTATGTATTCACCTTTATAAATATCGTATGATGAACATATCACCTACGAGGTTTACCATGTCTACATATAGTTGTGTGTGTTTGATAGTCGGGAGTAGTTGTGTATGGAATGCTTTCTTCAAACTAGAAGGGTACCCGCACAATGCGGCGGCGGGTATCCGGTGACTATTTTTGTGGCGATAAAATGTTTTTCATTTTAAACATTCTTTATTTAGCATGTCTTAAATACTTTATAGCATATTAGATATATGTTACGTCTAAATTATTAATAGCGTTTTCAAATTTTAGCATTAAATTGGTGGTTATAAGTTTAGTGGGCTTTTTTTATAAATAATTCTATTAAAATATATCATTATTGGAGGGATTAGTACATGTTTTAAATAAGACTTAAATTTTTAAATTTTACATTAATTTTCTATTTTTTTATAATAATTTTTTGTCTTAAAATTTGAAGACTTCTTTTCCTTTTATACTAAGACCCAAATGATTTATACTATGATAATGTTGTAGCTTTTTTTTATATTCTTTCGTAAACCATGAGTTTTTCTTTATATTAAGATTTCGTAATTGAACTTTAATGTATATTAGTAACTTTTTTCAGTTTTATATGTTACAAGTATTAGTATGGTGGTTACACATTTATTTCTCATTAAATCACTTATTTGATCATTAATACGACGGTTACAACTTTTGAGGTTACAAGTATTGATCAAGTTTTGAAATCTTTCCATAATAAGAAATGTTTTTGATTTTAATTTTTTTAAGATTTCTATAATTAAAATGTCCTAAATGCATTATATAGTAGTATAGATGACTATCAAATGTTGGTATTTAAGCTTAGGCGCTACCTAGAGTTATTGGAGGTAAAATGATCGGGACTTAGGTTTATTCTTTTGAACGCTTCTACTATCTATTTATGATAGAGAAAAAAATCTTTCTGTGCATCAATTTTCAAACATAGTATTAAAAAAAGAGAAATGATACATAGGCCTAAAACTTAGATTTAAAAGTGGACCTAAAAACACTTGGCAAAATCCTGACGGCTGTAGACAAGGACCCGCTTATTTTACAACCCGTCATGATCTTGTCAAGTGTTTTTAGGTCCATTTTTAGCCCAAGTTTTAGGCCTATGTATCATTTCTCTTAAAAAAATAGTAAATCTGTTATAAATATAATGAACAATAATATGAACACAAGAACAAAAGAGGAGGAAGATAGAATTCTTATTAAGTTTTCAATCCAAGAAGTTACAAGAGTGTATCTACTTATAGGGTAGATGATTGCATGTAAACCCTAATGGGTCGGGCTAGTAAGCTAAGAGTGAATAGACATAAGCCCATAATATTAAATTATAACACTCCTCCTTGGATATTCACCGTTTGTCATACGCTATATACCGCCTCATTAAAAACCTTAACAAGAAAAACCCAGTGGGATAAAAAAAACTTGATGAAGGGGAAAAAGAGTGCAGTGCTCATAATGCACCTCCTCAATTCAATGTATATCTTTCAAGCGCCGAATATTAATCTTCTGAAGCAGTTGCTCAAACACTTTTGTCGGCAAAGATTTTGTAATAAAGTCCATCGAATCATTGATGTTAAGAATATGTCCTGCAAAGATGACAAATTATATGTGTAGCTTCTAACCCAATATCAATGCGTTGGTTGGAAAACATACATTGCTAATACAAAAGTCAAGAGAGAGAAATACACTCTCTTGACCCATATTAATTATTAAAGCCTCAGTTGCACTTATTTATGGTACTTAAGTACCAATCATTTTATAAAGACATGTGCAAAAATAATTCATATAATATATGTCCAAATGATTTTTATCCATATAAGGATTCATTCAATTTGATGAAGTAGAGTTCATGAGAACTTTAATAATTACTTCGAGAAGTTAAAGTTGTGAGACAAATTAAATGCTTCTAATAAAAATTCATTTAGAGCAAATTATACGCTTCTAGAACGTATGTCTCATAAAATGTCAATAAGATATTTACATCCACCATAGGACAATATTTCTTTTAATAATCAACTTCATGTTTTTGTGAATTTATTTATTCACAATTCATGCTTTAAAGGACATAACTTCAGAGCTTTTGTGCTCAAAGACTGATGTATATTCAATAGATTTTACACAATCATGTGTATGGACTTCCTGTCCCAATACTTCTCGTATTTTCACGAGATTGCATTTTTTCATGTTGGCCAATCATTTCGTTGAGCGCACTTTTGAATAATAATTGATTTATGATCCTCATTATGCATAATACCAAGCGTTATATTGTATGCAAACAAATTTATCGACGTCGTTTTTGTTTCGATTCCATATGATTTTAGACATCATAGAATTAGTGAGATCTCATTAGCTATTTGAGGCTCGTTTGGAACCTTCATGTCTAGTGTCTCCTTATGAGACTATCATGGGGTCTTTTATACCTCGAACAACCATCTTGTTTTCATGCTCCATATTTTTCATCGAGGATTTTATTTGGAATCGATTTGTCTACCATGCTTGAGGCATGTCATAATAAAATAATGTCTTTGAGGGACAACTTCTAAATAGAGCATGAGTAGCTGAAATATTATTTTCAGCCAATGTTTATTTATGGCTATTAGATTATCCTTTGAATAATCAATTCATAAAAAAATTTCTTTCGAGGATCAACAGAATATGATAATTCATTCTGAATTTGCAGCTACTTCTCTCCTCCTGAAGGAATTATCCATCTTCTATATCCCATATATGTGCATTTAGGTGGAGTAATTTGCACACAAAAAACAATAAAGGGATATGTTTGGTTTATAACCAAAACTAATTATAAAAGGGAGGATTTATAATATAATATTGACATGATGCTAATTTTGTTGTTGTGCATATTATAATATGGCCCATACAACAACACAAGTTTTTTTCTCTCCGTTTCATTTCATAATTTAGAAGTAAATCATCGCATTTTCATGATGAAATACTTACTCTGGAATGTTAGGCTCGCATTGAGCTATTAATCATGCAAACTTGAGGTTGCGATTTAATGACCATTTAGACGATGCATCGATTTTAAACTCTAAATGGTTCATACAATAGATTTGTATGCTTACATATATCCATTTGTTTTCTTTCCTATTAACATTGAGGAATTTAATCTCCATTCTAGTTGATAAATAATAATCAACTTTCTTTGAGAGATTATAACATTAGATTGAAGAATCTTATTCTTCCATAGCTTTCACATCATTAATGACTCAGGATGGTGTAACTGGTCATACCAAACATATTATCATTATTATTGCTCATAAACTTAAGTTATGGCAGTGATTAGCTTTTACTAATCTTTATATAATGCATGTCGAGGAAGATATAAAAGAATATAATGTATCTTTAATACTTAACTTCGTTTCTCATGAAAATTTTATATTTCTTTTGTGGAGCAAAATGCGCTAGCATAGATTTTTAAATCTATGATTATAGTGTGTAATATCTTTGACACACTTGCATTTCATATACATCACATTGCATTTTTGTATAATTAGCATTTTTTGTTTGCTCTTTTCTTATTGTATTTTCACCACTATTAGTGGTTTGTCATTGTCATACTTCCTCGACCATTGCAATTACCATGATAAATGATCTTTAACCATTTATCGTTACATTATCACATTCACATGAGGGAATAAGGATCTCATATTGATCATTTTATCTCATTCACTTGAGGGAATGAAGATCTTTATGTTGCAACTTGAGGTTGCCAACCAGTTTCTTTTAACACAACAATATGGAGCAAATTTAGTAAACGGGTTTATCGTGTTTGTTCAAACATCCCCATTTCTTTTATATCAAAGCATCGTTCTCGATATATAAGTATATTCGAGGCATTAACAATTTCATTGCATTTTTCTTTTCATCATTCAGATGTACTACTTAATATTGCGAAAAATATCCTCGCATTTGCAAGAATCTCTTGCTTATGATGGTCAAATCTTTCTTTTAGATTTTGACATACATTTAACGGATCTTTCACCATTATATAATTTCTTTTTAATTCAGATCTAACACTGAAATTGTGAGACCGAACTCACTTAGTTTTTTTTAATGCAACTTGAGGTGCATACAATCATAGCGAGATTTTTGGGAATATTACTTGCTTTTTTGTGGTGATGTATCCTTGAGATCTTACCACAATTTAACGAATCTTTCATCGTTAAGTATTCCATTTTGAGGTCCTCACAAAAAAGACGGAGTTCTCTTAAAAAAAATTACAATTAAAATGGATCTTAACATCAAAATCCACACAAATATTAGGAACAAAAAAAATTGATGTTTGAGAACTTCAAATCGAACATGTGAACAAAATCAATATTTCTAACATTTCATTTAACTTATTGAAAAATTATTACTAACTAAATTTAATCAAAGAACCCATAACAAAAGGCATATCAACTTGGAGCATTCATGTATATCTCACAATTTATTAGCATAGATTTTAACATCTGTGAAGATAGTGTGTAATACATTTGACACACTTTTTTTTATACATGACATTTTTATTTGCTCTGTTATTATTTTACCACTTATAGTGATTGGTCATTTTTCATATTACTTCGACCATAACCATGACCATGATAAATGATCTATAAGCGTGGCTCATTAGATTATCACATTCACTTAAGGGAATGAAAATCTTATGTTGATCAATTCATCACATTCAATTAAGGGAATGGAGATTTATATGTTGATCAATTCATCATATTCACTTAAGGGAATAGAGATCTTTATGTCGATTATTGAATCGACCACGTCCATGATAAATATCATCATCATTGTCACATTCATTTTAAGGAATGAACGAATAGTTGAACTACTTTTATATTTTTCGTCGAAAGCTCATTAGCTTTTCTTTTATATAATATGAGAATTTGACGGTATCTCATGATAGTTTTCAAACCATGTTCTCGATATCGCTAATATAGAAGCTTGTTCGAGACTTTGAAAATAGAGAATGTTTTCTTAAACATCTCTTCATCAGTATTTAAATCACAATTTTATTTGTTCAGATCTAACACTGAAAATTGTGAGATTTAACTCGCTTACACTTATTTTTTTCTTGCAACATGAGGTGCATACAATAGAGCGAGCTTTCATAAAAAAATACTTTTCTTTTATACCATTTTTTTTACATTTTTCTTTTTCTCAAAACATAACATGAGGTTATGTTATTATGATTCACTTGAGGGAATCATCAAAGCACATTAGGCTTTAAACAAAAATAATCATAACTTGAGGTTATGTTATCGTGATTCACTTGATAGAATCATATTTAATTTGAACATTTTAACAATAACTTGAGGTTATTGTATTTTCATTTTATAATCATAATAGAACTTGAGGTTCTATAATAATCATAACATGAGGTTATGATATCTTTTGATTCTCTTGAGGGAATCATAATAGAACTTGAAGTTCTATTTTTCTTTTTATTTTAAACATAACACGAGGTTATGTTAACTTGAGGTTCATACTCTTCTTTTTTCTAAACATAACGTGAGGTTATGATATTGTAATTCTCTTAAGAGAATAATAACTGAACTTGAGTTTCATTAAAAGAGATACAATAACTTGAGGTTATTGTATTTTTAATTTATTCATTGTAATAAATTTTGAGGTTTTATTATGAATAAATATAATCATAACATGAGGTTATGATATTGATTCATGAAAGAATCATATTAGAACTTAAGGTTCTAGTAATTTTTTTTCAACCATAACATGATGGTTATGCCATTGATTCTATTGATCGAATCAAATTAGAACATGAGGTTCTAATTAATTTTTTTCAACCATAACATGATGGCTATGCCATTGATTCTATTGATCGAATCAAATTAGAACATGAGGTTCTAATTATTATTATTTTTTCATCATAACACGAGGTTATGGTATTCTTTTTTTTAATCCACTTAAGAAGACCATAACATCTTCTTGATAAAAATATAAACAATCATCACCATTATTGATGATATCAATGGTTTCGGTATCTTGAGTACAAATAAATACGAGATCGAAGTAAAGAATCATTCGCAACAATTGTTCTTGTAAAAATACACAAGAGTTTGAAAGCTTAACAACAAAATAAAACACAATTCTCTTTATGTAATCACAATAGAACATTTATTGTTCTTGTAAGCTACCATAGAGATTTCACATATGCACAAAGATATTGATTGAGAAAACAAAATTCTTTTAACACAATAATTTACGTATTGTGCAAGTTATATATCAAACAACATTTTAACATTAACATGTTATCTAGAAGCAAAAATAAATCCGTAATACGAAGCACACATTTTTTTTTATATATTAGAAATCAGATAAATTGGATAGTTGTTAACTTGTACTGTTTAACATGTGAATTTCAATGTTTATTTTATGTTGTAATCATGTTTTACTATTATATGATTCATGAAGCGTATGATAAATCATATGGCTATAAGGCTGAACACAGTGGTGACCTCGGTCACCTCTGCCACATCAGCTTTCTCTCTCCGACGACCTGACGACGACCTAATTGCCACAGTGGTGACATGGTAAAGGTTTTTTTTAACAGTACCAAAATTTGTCAAAAAGTGAGATACAAACTCGGTCGAGTAAATGAACTAGTTTGTCCAAATTTGGTCGACCGACCGATCACAACCGAGTTCCCACAGTGGGGCAACCGACGGTTCACTTGGCACAACCCACAAGGTCGACCGACCCATTGTGGTCAGCCTAACGAGTACGATTCTCAAGAATTGAAAGAATTATAATATCATATTAATGTTAAACGAGTTAACATACTACACAGTCAAGGTTTAATATTTACCTCTTGTTTCAAGTCATGATTCATCGTTGAACATCAATATCATCACTGTTTACTATTAATCTCTTCTTGATCTCTTCTTAGAGCATTCGTGCTGATAACGTGTTATAAATATAATGAACAATAATATGAACACAAGAACAAAAGAGGAGGAAGATAGAATTCTTATTAAGTTTTCAATCAAAGAAGTTACAAGAGTGTATCAACTTATAGGGTAGATGGTTGCATGTAAACCCTAATGGATCGGGCTAGTAAGCTAAGAGTGAATAGACATAAGCTCATAATATTAAATTACAACAAAATCAAATGTATTTTGGTAATTTGAGTTATTATACTAACTTGTCTATTTTGTTAGAATTTTAGTATGCTCCCTTTGATTTTGACTTCATATAATTTTCACCCATATAATTTGAATTAAGTTACATTTTCCACTCATAATTATCAAAAACTTTTTACTTAAACCTCATTTAATTTTAACATTTGACTCATATTTACGATGTTGAATACTTTATTTATAGCTGAACGCTCATTTAAGTAGCTTTCTTGAATGGCTTACAGTCCAGCTTTATTTATTTTATAAGGTAACTATGAGTTTATTATGATCTTAATCTACGTTTACATGCGAATAAACGATCTGACTTGAAAAACGGTCATACCCAACAAAGATTGCAACTACATGCAATCACGTAATGAACCTTCCTATCATTCACATTTTCACACTAGCTAACCACGCATTCTTAATCCTTCTTATATACCTCGTCTCTTTCAATTCCCAACTCCCGATCAACATACAATGGCCATTTCTATTTCCATTAGCGGTCGTGGTGCTACAATCACATTGTTGGTGCATGTTTTGGTGTTTATTTGGTTAGGAGCAAAGGTGAGTATAGCTCGGGTTGCTACACCAGGTTTTTATGTGTTTGGAGACTCATTGGTGGACGTTGGAAATAATAATTACTTGCCACTTTCTCTCGCTAAGGCTGATTATCGACCCAATGGTGTTGATTATTCCAGCAGGAAATCTACTGGACGATTCTCTAATGGCAAGAATGCTGCTGATTTTATAGGTAACAAATCACACAATTTGCAGCAAAATTTTTACATGGATTGTAACTTAAATAAATAATGTGTATATGAAAAATTAAAGAGTACGTGAGCTTAAGTGAACTACAGTAAACCTAATAATTTTTATGCACACTTTTGAGTGGCGATTTGGTAAGTTTTATGGTTATAAACATGATACTTATCGTTTTGTTTGGGCAGCAAAAAGATGGGGTTACCATCATCTCCACCGTATCTATCAACGATTGCACGACACCACCAATCACCGAGTCAGCTTTGCATCTGGTGCCTCCGGCATACTTAACGAAACTGGTGTAAACTTTGTAAGTAACCAGCACACTAAAACATCAGATAAAAATACATAAAAATAAATTAAATGAGGTTATCTCCATCTCCGCTTATTGTTACTTTTAGCTAACTTAATTAGTATATTTTATATATTTACATTTACAGGTGCAATATATATCGTTAGCACAACAAGTAGAATACTTTACCTTGGTACATAACAAACTAGTGCAACAACTTGGACAGTCTGGTGCCCAATCGCATCTAGCAAAATCTATATTTGCGATCATTACTGGAAGTAACGATTTGTTTTCATATTTTAGTGTCGGTTCTCTGGTTCTTTCTCTGGTCCCTAAACATTACACACCACAAAAATATGTTGATCTTATGGTGTCCACCTTCAAATATTTACTAAAGGTAATCATTTTTTGTAAGCAACATGTGAAGAATATAATGGATCCTTATTTATGATACTTATAAAATATAGATGTTGTACGGACTGGGAGCTCGAAAAATGGTGATAACAGGAGTAGGGGCCATTGGTTGTTGCCCGATTTTAAGAAAGGCGAACAGAACAGGTGAATGCTTTGTCGAAATGAACTATTTGTCGGCTAGGTATAACAACGGTCTAAAGATTATGCTACAACAATTGAAGTCAGAATTACAAGGCATGAACTATGTTTATTTTGATATTCATGGTGTCATGACAAACCTCTTTCAGAATCCTAGGAGTTATGGTATTATTCATGTAATATCTTTCTTTTCAGAGAAACAAGTACATGATGTTTTAGGTTTTGATATTATATTTGTTTGAGTCTAGGGATTACGGAAATTAAAGAAGCTTGTTGTGGACTAGGGAACCTACGCGCGGACGTGCCATGCCTTCCAACATCCACTTACTGCTTAAAAAGGAAAAAACATGTTTTTTGGGATCAATACCATCCTACAGAAGTGACTGCAAGCATATTTGTAGACATCTTATACAATGGAACAGAAGAGTATGTAGTTCCAATGAATGTGAAGCAACTTCTTGATGTTTGAGTTGTTGGTGAGAAAGAAAACTTAAGTAATTATGCATCGTGAAATTTAACATAGTTAGTGGCAATGATCAAATAAGTAAACACCCGTTTGTTGTGTTAATTTATAGTATATCAAGAAAGTTAGATCATCATTTTACCTTTGTAGAAGTGTTGATATTTGTATAGGTCATCATGTATAGTTCAACAGGCATTAGGCCAAGTAAAAAAAAAAAATAAAGGTAAAAAATTATATGCGGTGAACGTGGATCGAACACGTGACCTTCAGATCTTCAGTCTGACGCTCTCCCAACTGAGCTATCCCCGCTGTTGTTTTTATATTGCTTGGTAATTTTCAATAATTACAATGAGCTCCTTTACATATACTTACAAATACAGTTTTATACTCAAGTTGAAGAACATATCGAGTGCTATATTATTTTATTACTATTAATATACGTATAAATCATGATGTTTATTTCGTTCAATTCTCAGGAACATGCTATACTGTTAGTGGTGAGTAGAATCCGAAAAGTATAGAAAACCAACATATGAAATGCATGAACTATAAAACACGTAATAGACCAACACGTATAATTTAAGATGTCGTTGGATAAGATGGTGGAAGAATTTAAATAAAACACTTCCAAGAAAGTTTTGTAAGGACACAAGTTAATAAAATAACAGCGACTATGTGTGCAATAAGAGCTGAGTGAGGAAGAGCGGATACAGCGTTATTGGTATCTTGGCACCTCGCCACCTCATCACCTCCCCAATAACACACCAATAAGCTAAAACACCCTCCCATAACACACCACTAACGTGTTATTAGGTCCCTAAAATCTGCATTAAAAATAACCACTCACTCTCGATACACACACAACATCACCGATGGCTTGAGCCATTCAAATGGCAGGGGGGACCTTTGGACACACCAACGACACATGTAGCGGTATGGTAATAACGTGTTATGGTAATAACATGTTATTGGTTTATAGTTGGGACGAATGGCATGTTATAGGTATCCCATACGGGAGTGCTCTAAGAGGGCTCGGTACCTTGTGTCAAAAGTGGCGTTTTAAGTCAAAACCGTAACTGACGACACCAACACTGTACCAAAATTTGTGTTTTTTTGTCTTGCGTCGTCATGATCGGCTCAAATGGTTTCGGAAGCATAGCGACGAGCGCCAAATATTGGACCTCGCGTTTTCCGTCGAGTGGTCCGGTTTTCATCTTTTGTGTTATATGTGGGGGTCAGGAGAGCGCGATAGCACCGAATCTAGTGTTATAGGAGCGATATGTGTTTTGGTGTAGTGGTAAATTCTGGTCTTATAAGAAAATATGCTGATGTGGCAACACTTTTTCCCATAACACCAACATGACGACTTCAAAAAACCTAGTGCTCTAAGTACCATAAAAGTTAAAATATATGCAATTAACGCGTAAACGAATTTCAATAATAACATTTATCAATTAATAACTAATATATGTGTAAAGTTTTTAAACTGAAAAAAATACAAAGTCTGGTAATAATATAAAAGATTTTGCACGAAAAGCCCTTATACATGTAGTTAAGAGGATATTCTATCCTACAGTTTAATCTAATAGCTAGATTATTTCAACCAATCATATAGTTAGTTATGTATTCATCTTTACGTTATTGTTTTCACTATTCTAGCGATTTTCATCCACTCACAATATATAATTCACTGATGGCAATAAAATGACAATCTTTTAAAGCCGTTGTTCAATATATAATCACAAATAATTATTTGTACAGATATAACATGTAATTTGAGATTTACATCAAGGTAAGCGGGCAACAAGCCGTTGTTAGGAGAACCTTAATATAAAATATCTCTTCAACTCAATAAGTTTTATGTATGTAACACCTTCAATATTAAAACACTTCATACACTTTATTTTAAGAAAGAAACATTTATTATTGTCGTTCTTTGTTGTTATTTTTCGTATTATTATTACTAGATTAAAAATATTAAAATCAAAGCATAATTTATTGCGTGATTTGCAAATGAACATACCAGATTGCACATAAAGCAACAATTCATATAAAAAATTATTTAGTAATTTACACTAACAAAATTCTCACATGCTTATATTATGTTTATATAAATACACCAATATTTATACATATGGTGTAATAATGGAAAAATCATAGATAGAAATCATGGAGGTTAAGAAAATCATGGAAGTTTAGGGCTCTTTCACACCCTACCACTCAACTACCATGTAGTCTTTGCCAACGATTATTGGTCGAAGGAAATCGTTGCCCATTGTTAACATTAACTTAGAGTATGTTTTTAGATGAAAAGTTGGTGATGGCTCCACTTTCGAGTTCGGAGCGATACCTAGCTCGATACTTCCCCTCAAATATTTCTTTAGTAGGTTGTTCATGTTGGAGACTTCCAAAATCGCTCAATCAAAGATCGGTGTTAGTTAATTAATGGTTCAACCCATTATAATTGGTCTTGACATCGGCCCGTTAGAGATGCCATTGAATGTTATCAATATTTGTTAATCTATATTGATGATATTGTAATAAAGGCTTCCTTTACATATTTACTTGATGCATTATCTCATTTCTATATAAGGAGTTTGGTATGACTGAGGGCTCTTAATTATTTTTTGGAGATTTCCGTTACTAGTGACTCTAAAGGCATGTTCTTCTCTCAGAAGAAATATGCTTTGGAGATTTTGGACAGGGCACACATAGCTACATGTAATCTAACCGGGACTCCGGTTGACGCAGAATCCAAGCTTAGTTCTGTCTGGGTCTTGTTTCTAATCCTACCTTATATCGTAGTCTTGCAAGTGGTTTCCAGTACCTGAAATTTACTCGTCCTGATATATCTCATGTCTACAGCATGTGTGCCTTCCTATGCATAATCTACGAGGGCCTCACTTTGCAGCTCTTAAGCGAGTTCTTCGTTATGTCCGTGGTATGTTGGACTTTGGGCTCCAACTTTTTGCTTCTTCTACTTGGTCTTTGGTTGCTTATTCTAATGCAGGTTGGGATGGTTGCCTCCTACTAGGCCCTACTTACGGTTATTGTGTGTTCTTGGGAATGATCTCTTATCATGATCTTCTAATGGCAACACACTCTCTCTAGATCGAGTGTTGAGGCTGCGTACATAGGTGTTGTAAATGCAATTTGTAAAGCGCATGGCCGTAACCTTCTTCGTGAGCTTCATACACAATTATTATTTGCGACTATTGTCTATTGTGACAATGCTAGTGCTATTTATTTGACCGCTAATCGCTTCAACACCGTGAACCAAACACATTGAGATCGATATACATTTTGTTCGTGATATGGTTGATCGTGGTGAGTTCATGTTCTACATGTGCCATCACGCTACCAAGATATCTTGACATTTTTACCAATAGTTCTTGTCTGCGCTATTTGAGGAGTTTCTTACCAGTTTGAGTGTTCGCTCGTCTCCCGCTCAAAAAATGAGGGAGTGTTAGACGTATATTATTTTTTTAGAAGCCTTTGGCTTTGTTATTTGTGATAGGCCTAGCCCGTTTTATGTCTTATATCTAGAATAATATATGAGGGATTATAGATTGTAATAGTGAGTTGAATTAATGGACAAGCAAGCCATAATTCTTATAAGGGAAAATTAGTCAAATAGACCGCGCGCCCGAGGCTTATCACTTTCGGACCACGCGCCTTTGCGAATGAAAATGGACCGGTTGCCCAAACAATTTCGGTATCCAACCATGGGGTGCCATGTGTCCGACAAAGATATGGTAATACGTATTTTGAGTATATGTCATGTATCGTGGTATTGTTTTTGGGCAACCAAATTGTATTTTCGAACAACTATATAATATTGGGCAACTTGTATTTATACACGAGGATAATATGGTCATTTTACACGGTTGTATTATAAAACTAATAATAATAAAGCACACAACATCACGCGCACACACACACAATCAAACATCTTCTTGTACAATTTCTAACAACTTCTACAATTAACGTCTTCTTCTACATCACGCGCGCACACTCACAAACCACATCTTATTCACAAAACCCTCTAAACCCTAATTAATTTTACTCTATAATTCCATATGACAAAATTAAAGTTATACAGTTGTAAAATCGCAGTTCGTTCTACACTTGAAGTTCTTTGCCAGATATTAAACTCTGTTTGTCAAAGAATCAAAACCGCGAAAGGTTGTTCGGTAAACGATGATTTGGTCCATGGTTGAATATAAAGTCGATGCGAGAATGACCGCCTTCCGATGCATTATGTTTTGCAACAACGGTATATGTTTCTAACATCTCGATTCCCTCCACTAAAATTCCAAATTGGGGATCATTCGTTAAGGTTTGGCGGAAAGAAGTTTGTCCGATAATGAGGGTTTCGATTTGGCAAAGTTTCAAAACCTATTAAGCGATCTAGCGCATTTTTGGATCGTGTATTTCACGAAAAAAAGAGTAATGGTATAACAAATGTACATGCAATTGATCTTTGGAACTTGTTAAT